>JAHWXV010475032.1:0-10812 GCA_024586415.1 Phrixothrix hirtus | reverse complement strand
AAATTATTGGTTTAAACTGTTTATTTATTATAAATAATCGTAATTCACGTTAATTTGATATTAAATTTGTTAGAATATAACGGTACATATTCATATTTCAGGCCATACCATCCTTTTCAAAATGGCGAGTAGTTTCAAGGTCATTAAACGATGTCCATAAAACATCAAAGGATCCGATAACTATGTATGTTCATTCTGTCTATCCTGTGCTCAAACCAACTTCTATTGTTTTAGACTCTAAAATAATGTTACGATATTATGCACATTGAAGAAGACTGAAAATGCTATTTGGAATTAAAATCGAACACTGGAATATACAGGCTATTCAGAACCAAATATAAAACAATAAGTTTTCAGCTATTTTTTGCGCAAACATGATTTAACTTATTATGTATATTAAAGTGCAAAAATAATGTTACACTGTATCTACCAAGCAGTTTAAAGCGAATTATAGAAATAATGATAATACAGGGTGAGCCGTTTTGACCGTTTTCGGAATGTATAACACGAATTAAATTTTTGTGTTAGAAAACTGTTATTTACACGAAAATGCAGCTACATGTACGCAATTTTATGTATGGAAAATTACATTTTTCATATGCTGACCACCTTGTTCAACACACGAGATCAAACATTCCACATAGTTTTGGTGCAATTTCATGAACATCGTGATCAATAATTCTAAGTTGTGAGGCCAGGAAGCCATGGCATAGCGCCAAACCGAGAAATTATATGTCCAAAAAATATGTCTCGAGCACCTTGCATTGAGCTGCATGCATTGGTTCCATCTTGCTGTAACCAAACACTTCATGGAAGATACCTTCTTCTTAATCAGTGAGGTTAGGGCCTCAAATAGTTATTTAACATTTCAAAATAACGATCTGAATTGACCGTAACAGTGGTTCGGCCATCCTCAAAATAATACAACGCGAGCAAAACCCTCTGAGAAAGCTCTCCTTTGTTCAAAATTATTTGGTCCCAACTTTTTAACTAGCGCAAGCTTATATAGATGAAAACCTAAATCACCGTGTAAAATGCGCCTGGCTATAATTCGACGAATGCGTATTGTCTGAGCGAGGAGATGAGTTGAACAGTGAGGGTTTCTTAAAACTGTTTGCCTCACACTCTACGTTTGCGGGTGCCCGAAACATTCGTGTGGCCCCAGATGGTGCAATTTTCAACTATCGCCTTGTTCTTAAATTAGTCATCCACCTCATTATGGTATTACGATTTGGCATAGCGCCGTGACGTCCGATTCTGAAGTGTCGACGGAACTCCCGCTGAGCCGCCACAATACATTTACCAATTCGCGAAAACGCGATATTCTTAACTGGCACAGAGCTATGGCGTATACTAAATGACATTGCTTTACGGTTACATCGCGAGTCTTCATTGCTCCCTACAATGTCTAGCTATCGCGTAAATCCATTCCAAAAACATCCTATTCCCCTGTATAATAAAAACACCCAAGATACTCATGTAATTATCATTGTCCATATTAATGAAATACATAAGCCAAACAGTTAATTAATTGCATACTTTGATTGCAGGTCAAAAATTCGTTTTAATGGACAAATTAGACACGATAGATAGGGTGATATTATGTGCATCAGAATTCTTCGGTACTGCTATCCTTCTCTTTTTGGGTTGTATGTCATGTGCCGTTGGACTATCAGGTGGAAGTGTGCCACATGAACAAATATCTCTTTCTTTTGGGCTAGCTATAATGGTATCTGTACAGGTAAGTAGTTTTTATATTTATATTGTTTAGATTTTGTTTTTAAAGAGACTTATATGGTTAAAGTCTAGGACCCGGTCTACCTCTCAAAGCAATAACAAGTCAAGTGTAATTCAGTTGTTCACATTTAGCTTCAACTTAGTTCAATATCTTGATATCCTAATTAGGACTCAATATTTGAATAATAATAAGGGCATTATAAACAGATTTTCTAGTAAAATGGGTAGTTTTTATTCAGCACCTGTTTAATATTAATAACAAAAAAGATTAATTCAGTTACTTAGATTAATCTGTGCTTTCAAATTTCAAGTGCAAATTAACTTACATTTTTGAAATTTGTACAATGAGAAAGTAAAGTATTAACAAAATAAATGAAATATAAATACTCTTCATTAATAGTCACAAATACAATTCGATATTTTCTAACAAAAATTTTATTTTTAGACCTTTGGACACATATCCGGTTCTCATATAAATCCTATAGTAACAATAGCAGCTGCTTTAATGGGAGACCTAGCTTTAATTGAAATTCCAATTTACTTTATAGGGCAATTTGCTGGTGCTTTTGCTGGATATGGTTTATTAATGGTAAGTTCTATTTTAATTTGATTTGAATGTAACTTCTTTATCTTCATTATTTGACAAATATAAATATTTAAGAAATATATGTAACAAGTGTAAACACCAAATATTATTTTCTTCTAATGTACTGCTGATGAGATCTAACAAGAGCGAAATTGACCCCAGACATATTTAGTGTATCTTAAAGTGAAGTTATTTTCCTTTTATGTTTTAATGTTAGGATAAAGTTCTCAACGTTCGTCCCCTTAAAGTGTTTTGGTGCATAAAAAGGTGAACAAAAAATTTCTAACAAGGATACTTGTATGGGTGACCACATATTTTATATAATAAACCTCTTTCCAAAATTCCAAAAACAACCTTCAAATTTGAATTCATTGTTTGGAAATGTTTAATAAAATAGATTATATCTAATTAGTTTAATACAAATTATGTTCTAATAATTATAAAAATAAGAATAAATATCAAAGATAAAATAACATTAAAATACCCCTGCATCTATTGTTAACCTCCATTCTAAAGTATACAAATACAATGTTGATAAGAAACCAACCAAAATTTTATTATATGTACATACTTTCCTGATAACTTGTCTATTTTATTTAAAATTTTCTGTATTGGAAAATAACTCCAAAAACTGTCACTTTATACACCTAAATATCTGCTTTCACATGGTGTAATCAAAAATATATATTATCTTGAAAATGCTTTGTTCCACCCCCACCCCATTCAAACCCTTCCACTGGTTATAACCGAAAGCATCTCAACGCAAAAGAAGCTTTGTTTGTTAGTAGCCTTCAAATTTGAGTGCAATCCATTAAGTAATTTTGAAGTAATCGTTGACAAAACTCAACGATAAGAAATATACCATTCTATACATTTTAATGTGTTTCTTTATAGTCTAATTAAAACTAAGTTATCTTGAAAATGTTTTATGCTATCCAACCCCTTTTACTAATCATCACCAAAAATATTTCTGTTCTATATAGATAACCTTTTATAACTTATGCTCTTCAAATTTGAGAGCTATCTTGCTGTCACTTAAAGCAAACACGGCCATTTTTTAAAAAATTCACCGTATTGAAAATAACAACCAAAAATAAATATGTTCTTTAACATAATCTAATCAAAATGTATGTTATGTTGGAAAATGTTTGTTCTACTGCTCAACCCATCTAACTCCGTTTACTGATCACCACCAAAAGCTTTTCAACTCATAATGATCTTCTCTAGTTCGTATCCTCCAAATTTGAGAGACCAAATAAGTTGCAATTATTTAGAGTATCTTGAAGATTATTATAGAACCACAGATATGGTGAATTTGATTGATTATGTTGATTGCAAAAATTGACTACACAAATTGTGTACTGTGTATATAATAGATGTAACAATTGCGGTGAAACTTTTAAGAGAAATTAAATTGATTTACTGTTTTTCTTTAGATATATTTTCACATTGCAAAAGTTTTTTCACAGCTACCTAGGAATTAAAGACTAAGTACTGTTACCTACCTTAAATTTGTTATTTTTTGTCAAAAACTGATATTTTAAGAATTAAAAGATTTGCTAAATTACTGGTTTTCATTTATTTTATAGTTGTCTAACAAATTAATACTGGTACTGATTACATTTCTGCGAATCTAAATTATTTGGGATAAGTACCCCTTAACTAGGGCATGCATCCAATAAGATGAAACAGATAAATCAAATGTTCAGGATACACAGTCAAGTGTAAAAATATTATTTAAACATTATATTTGTTATTTTTTAACATTAAGTAATACAAAATTTTTTGTAAAACGTTATATTAATTTACCAGGCTTTGCACTGTCCATTTATTTTTGCAATAATCTATTCAAATTTTATTTACAAAATTGCCCAAGTGGAACATATATCCCAACTTTACTTTAATTGATTTTACAGAGTGTCACTCCATGGAAGTATCAAGCCCAATATAAAGAAGTTCACATATTGCCAAATGTTACCGAAACAGTTAAAGTACTAGGTGTATGTTCGCCAGCAGTTAATGGAGAGCTTTCAGTCTATCAAGGAATGTTTGTTGAATTTCTACTTTCATTAATATTGGTTCTAATATGTTGTGCGGTATGGGATCATCGGAATGCAACTAAACATGACTCCGTTCCAATCAAATTTGGTCTAACTGTTGCAGTACTTGCATTGGCTGGCGTAAGTCTCCATTAAAAACAATAAAGGATGCAATAAAAAGAAAGTTTTTTTAGGGTCCCTACAGTGGAGCCAACATGAATCCTGCTCGAAGTTTTGCACCAGCTGCATGGCATGGTGATTGGAAGGATCATTGGGTAAGAATAGAATTATGCCTATACTTGTTTCTTTAGTTGTTAGCATTAGATCTCTATAATCATGTGGAACTACTATGCTAGGAATTAGTAGCAGATGTTAAGTCTTTTATTTGCCCCATTCTACTGCATCTAGGTCATTTTGTGTGAAAGAATGCACATTTTTGTGTGTTTTCCCCAGTCAACGAATTTTTAAAATTCACGCCTTTATTAGAAGTTTTCTCCATATTCTTGAATGTTTATTTTATACTATCAAAAGAAAAGAGATATTTCCAATTACAATCAAAATAATAAAGATTTGCTAAAATTTGATATGATCTTATTCTGAGAACTGCTTTTTTTTACACAAGATTCACTTCAATGTGATAATAATTTTTAAATATACTATTTTGTGATTTGCCGTAATTTATTAAGCACTTATTAAAGTACAGAAATTCAAATCTTTGATAATTGTGGCTAAGTTAACCCTTAGATATGTGTCTTATTATTCACACATTTGCAAAGAATAGGCGACAGCTTTCCGAGGCCTGTGTGCAATGTGGTTACATATTGCCTTAAACTTTCTTTCAAATAAAACCTTCAAATTTTCTAAATTTATTCAAAAAATCGCATATCGGATGTTGTAATACCCACTTCAGGGTACTTATAGTATGTTCAAGTGGTTGCACTAGTGCACACTTTTTGTATACTTTTTCTGGGTTACACCTTTGGTTGCTAAACTGCACTGGCACGATTCAAGTGCTGCGCCTTCAGAAACTTGCATTGGACTCATAGCGAATGCTCTAACTTGCATGTTTTTACTTCACAATGCAAATAGCATTTGCCACGTTATAATGGTAACTCAAATCTGAAACTGAAGAATTTAATAAAAGTTTACGATTACTTACCATTTCATTTGCTTATTCTGCATAATATCTTGCCATTTATTTCAATAAGTTCACTGAAATTATTGTAGACAAAAATTTTAAATTCCGCATCTATATAATGTCACACGTTAAAATATTCATGTTCACTTCAAGATGGGAAAATTGAAAACAATATTTATTTTTAAACTATTAAAGTTCAGTAAGAGACAATAAAAGCTTTAATTGCTTATACTTGGAGCCTATTTCAAGCTGTTCTTGAACATAGCAAATGTAACTTGATCAAGTGATAGCATTGCATGCCTGCAGGTTTAATGCACATCAGTTCAGTGCTGGTGTGATACCAGTCGAACATGCTATTAGACACTTCTTTCGCCAATATATGATTATGCAACTGTCCAACTTTTCTCTAAACCTATAAATAAGATGGAAAAAATAATGAAACACTATTTTTAATTTCAATTGGAAACGGGGCATGTTTTGTTATGCCTTTGTTTGAACATAAATGTAACTCAAAACTTCTTGAAGGTCTTCAAGGTATTTGCATGAAGAAAGTAAGTGTGATATTTTTATTTTATGTAATTAATATTTACATTTCTACTTGTTCTAAATTAACCATTTGGCAAAGTAAGTATATTCTTGGAACAAGTAAGGAAGGAAGATTAAACCTAGCAAATATACACCCTTCCACTATTCCTATTAAAACTGATGTCAAATATATACCAATAATAGCCTTACCGTCTTATAATTTATATATAAAATATTATTATTAGAACAACTAAATCTTAAATATAACTCATTGTACACTTGAAAATTAGTTTTTATTTATATTAAGATAATATCCCTACCATATTCAGCAGCAGTATATTTGCTAAATAAGCAGAAGTTTCTGCGTTTAATCTTCAGTCGAGACAAAAATATTTTAAAATTACTTATTTTTAAATCATTACACATAGAACAAAAATCCACCCATGTAAGTATAAATGAAATTAAAAGAAACTTATCTTTACAGGCATATTGGGTTGGTCCAATATTATCTGCATTTGCTGGTGCTGGACTATACAGGATTGTGTTTTCAAAACCAAAACCACAAGAAAATATTGATGGAATTGAAATTATTCCATTAAAAAGCCGAAATAGCTAAATCACACATTCTAACTCCATCGTGGCCTTACTTATTAAATTTGCATATATGTATTAATTTTATAAAATAAAATATAGATATTTTTGTACAGGGGCGTTTATTATAATACTGCACTCGTTTAGAATAATTTAAGTAAAAATAAATGTTCATAAAATGTTATTTTGTGATAGAAGTATGTACATAATGTACATAAAATTAGAATAAGCTTAATTAAATTTAAGTAAGCACTTTTAAGGGAACCAATTAAAAAAGATTATTTTTGTTTAATATTCCCTAAGATCCTATGTAATGAACACTAACAATTAGAAATATGAAACTCTTAAAGGATAAACTGTGTTATTTAGTAATAGATACCTATATCCTGATACACTATTATAATTTGTAAATATTATTTATAATTAACGCCCTTAAATTTTGAAAGTTTATCTATTTTATTACTCGGCATACTAAAATTTTTAAAATTCAGACATTAGGTTAGCATTCGCAGTATATTTCTTGCAAAATGAACTGAATATTAATATTTTCAACTAATGGGAAAATAACTTTTTGCCAAAATCATTTTGAAGTAAACTATTTACAAGCTTGGCTATAATATTGATTTCATTTTGTAACTTTGTAATATAATACCACTTACTCTTAAATATTTTCACTGTGCCACAAGAGAGTACTTCAAAGAAATGTATAGAGCAAAGTGTATTCATCTATATCTTCCTAACATAAATACTAAAATGAATCGTAACTTATATCTAACTTTTTATTAGACATGTTACTTTTAAGAAAACGAAAATTTGTCATAAGAGTGTAAACAAAATTCATGTTAAAAAGACGTTTTAGTTTTAATTCTAAACATGTACTCATATTTTGTTTTATAAATTAAAAACAATTGTTTAATTTTTATGTAATTAATTTAATTATTATTTCTAATGCATTTTATAAACATCGTACATTTTTCGCATAATGTTTTTCTCAAATTTGATGTTTTTATTGCCTTGAATTATGTACAACTTATGCATAGAAACTATGAATTACATTTCTTTTTAATATCGATTTGAACTTAATGTAAATTTCTGTAGTTTACCATATATCATAGGGAAAAAACTCCTCTCCTGAAACTCAGTTATATCATATTTCTGGTATTACAAAAAAAAGGAATAATTAAAAAAATGGATTGGAGGAACACTTGTATTACCTCTCAATTATGCAGAAAAACTGAACTTCTAAACAAAGAATTACAGATGCTTTGTGACTTTAAAAATACTGTGCTAACACAACAATATCATAGATCTTGTGGTAAAGTTTACTTAAATATAATGTATAATTTTCTTTGTCTTGGTAATTGCTTGAGATTTTTCAAGTCTTTTTAAGAATAATGCTTTGTCGAAAATGGCTTGCTAATAGCAGAGTGGATTGAGCAATTTATATCTATTAAAATACATACTTTCATGAAGGTGATTCACTGAACCAAATTATTACTATTATTTCCCAAAAAGGGTTTTAATAATAATGATGCTTTAACTACAAGTACTGCTTATTTGCCTTATATAAAATCAGTTACTGATAGAATTGATAAATCTTGAAGCGCTATGCATAAGAACTATCTTTAAACCTACCAAGAAGGTTAATTAATTTTTGAGATCAGCTAAAGGTTCTATCGATCCTTTATTATCTTCTGGTGTTTATAAATTGAGTTGTTATTGTGGTAGAGTGTATGTGGACCAGACAAAATGCAGCTTTATTATTAGAAGAAAAGAGCACCAATGGTTTTGTAAACTTAATCAACCATTAAAAGCTGCTATAGCTGAATATGCATTGGAAAATTTACAACATGATGTTGTTCTAATTGTTATCCTCGACTTCAATATGAGGCAATAGAAATAAAAATCCCAATAATTTTAACAGAAAGGACGATGCTATAAAACTTAACAAATCATGGCAACTTGTTTTAGAATGGTTTTAGTTAGCTGTTCTTGTTTTATTTGATTGTAAATTTTTATTGAAAAAAAAGCACGAAGTTTCCGAATATATAATGTTAATTTAATAAATCTTACACTGTTTACCAAAAAATTTGTTTATTATCAGTTATAACTGTAAATAGTTTCAGTTCAGAAACTTGAAAGTAATCAAGAAAACGCAAATAGATAGGGGAAGGGGGGGAGGGATGTTAGAATACAAAAATTTATAAACCTATAAATTACTTAGTTGTTAAGGTTTCTTTATTTTATCAACTTGGAACATGTCTTGTATTGCCACGTTACGGCATTTAAGGCATAAATGTAAATTAATTATTTTCAAACTTTAGTTTTTTTCAACACATCCAAGGTAAGAAGTACTTTGGAACAGACAAGGAAAATATATCATTTTTTTAATCAATATAATAATGATCAAAAACTTATTTATAGAAATTTAGTTATAGCAATTACGACAATCTCTTTCACAAGAAAAACTTGAAAATGTTAATAAATCAAAAAATTGGAAATTTTTACTTATAACTAATAGTTAATGCAAATTAAAAAGCAAATGACATGACACATATTCAATTTTAAGTAGGTAGAAGGTAGGTCCCATAAGTATCTGGACTCAGATATTTATAGAAGATGTAAAAAAACAAATTAGCTTATTTTTTAATATAGTCACCTTTAATTTAACACATTTGTTATATCACGATATTAACATCTCTATGCCCTTAAAAAAATAGACTGAAGTTAAGCTTTACGGTCATTATCACAGGTAAATTTTCTCCCATAAAGACTTCTTTAAATCCATAAATAAGTAGAAGTCACTTGGGGACAGATCAGAACTATAAAGGAGATGGCATAGTTCCTGGAAATTAATCACAAATAGCTGTTTTGAAACTGCTGCAGTGTGCACAGGTATATCATTGTGCAATAGAAGCACTTCTCTTTACAGCTTCACTCATCTCTTCTGTTTAATATTCTTGCACAACTGTATTTCTTTCTTTGAAATCATCAAGATTCCAGCTGAGTCCAAGAAAATGGTATCCATGATCTATTTTGTTTACTGACTGGCTTCAGACTCCATCGATTCCCTTTTCCACAAGGAATCAGAATAAACAACCATTGTTTCGTTTCTAGTAACAATTGATTGGATAACCTCCTTCTCTTTGTTGCAACAGAAATTTAAAAATTCAGAAGCACAGCACATCCGTTCTTCCCTCTGTACTAAACAAAGAAGTGTTGGTGCATAATTTACACTGACTTTAATCATTTGAGAGTGCTTTTTAATTGCACGGTAGGCAGTCATTTAACAAGTTCCCATCTTGCTGCTATTTCTTTAATCTTCAAAAGCTGATCACTTAGCACTTCTTCCTTTATCAAAGTGACTGTTTCTGTTCCGTACATCTACTGGTTGTCCAACACATGGTTGATTTTCAACCGATTCTTTTCCCATACAAAATTCTTTCTTTCAGTTTTTTACTGTAGTCTAGGAAGATGATAGGCACCATAAACATTGTCGAAAGGAATTTTAATTTCAATTATGTTTATGCCCTCCTCATTGAGGAATTTAATAACACATCTATACTTGAATTTCAACATTTGGAAAAATTGGTACAGGTCATGTTCTTTACATGACTACCAGTGCTAAACAATTCTTTAAATTTTCTCTACCATTTCTACCATGGTTTCCTATATTTAAAATTTGAACAACCTGATCAATAAAAATGATGGTTATCAAATGTATTCACTAATTTGAGTCCACGGATTGATTATAAATTTTTTCACGTTTGTGTTATAACAAATTTTTCCCACTTTTCAAACACTCCTTTTATGAAGTTGGCGAGGAAGTTTTGTTATTAAAGATGAGAAAAGATTAACTTAAAAAAATTGACAGAGGTATTATCATATACGGGAATTCTTAAAATCCAAGATTCATTTGGTTTTTATTTTTAATGAATATGTTAACATGACAAATTGTTTTTAAAAGTATCTTGTAATGAAAATTTTAACTGTAAATATAATATATTTCTTTGTTATGACCCTTCTTTAAGTCTTAGATTGGTACTTTCTGAAAGAGATTCAAAAAGATATGTAACGGTCTTTTTTTCAAGACCAACCGATTTTGCAAGTTGCATCTATTTTCGTATATTTTCGCGCCGTTAATTGTCAGGTGCGCTTTGGGTTGCCTAACTCCGTCTTTATTTGTTTGCATTCGC
>JAHWXV010475012.1:0-10102 GCA_024586415.1 Phrixothrix hirtus | reverse complement strand
AATTAAATACCTAATTAAAATACTATACGTAAATAAGGTAATTCGTCACGCATATTGATGTTACTGAATTTAGATAATTTACAAAAAGAATTAGCGATAGATAACAATAAAATTTACATAAATTAGATAATTTGACACAAAAAAAACCAGCGAGAGCTGACAGTCTAACAGGCCTGAGTGTCGGTTCGTTAAACGAACCTGCCTTGCAACAACAACAACAACAACAATAATAATATTGTCCAGAAACTTTATGCAAGTATATGTTCCCACCCGAACTTGTTCGTTAACTATTCTACAGAAAATCAGTGCATAAAAAATAATGCACTATACCGGCTGTTAAAAAAATGTTTAAATATTTAAGGGACATACAGTACGACCAATAGCAAGTAAAAAGGTTTTAATAAAATAGGTTCGCAAATAAACCGTTTTCGACTTAAGAGCGATTTTGATTTTTGTAATTCTTTTGTAGTTTTTAAAGTTTAACGCTACAGAACATGATTATTACAAAATATGTTCGAAATGTTCTCCTTCCACTTCGACACAGTACCTATATCTTCTCAAGAAGGAACTCCGCACCTCTTCTAAAAAGACCGGCTGTGCTTGAATTATTTGACAGAGTTATTCAATTCACTGTTGTAACTCGACCAGATTATTTACGTCACTAAACTTTTCAGGTAACTCCAAATACAAAATTCTAAGGTCGGGAGATCTAGCAGGCCATGGAATAGGTCCCCTCAGCATATTGAAAACAGAATATGCATAGTACCAAACTGATAATGAAAATTGGGGTTTTCTTTGATTTTCAAACACCAAAATCGTCCTTATATCGGAAAAGGTTGATTTGCGGACCCATATTCATTAAGACTTTTTTACTTTTCTTCGATCATGCCATATGCCCCTTAAATATTTGAAAATTTTTTTAAACATCCGTTATAGGCTTAAATATATTCTTGCACACAGTCTAATTAAATATGTGTTACCCTATAAAGACCTTTCTCTGCATACCTTCACAATCCCACACTTTTTACCTATTACCGCTAAAAGATCTTTATCGTGAACAAACTTTTCTTGGGCTGTATCCTTTACATTTGAGCGCAACCCGGAAATTTTTTTTTTGCAGGCAAAACATTCGTGGACATATTTTTTAAAAATAATTATGCCGCTGTGTACAGTTAAATATATTCTTTCAACATTTTCTGCCACCTCTTTCCCCATATTACCCGTTTTCCGATTATACCAAAGCCTTTTAAGTCGAAAGAATCTCTCCTAATGTGTACTTTGCAAATTTTGAACAAAAGTAGTGCACACCATAGACGGCAGGCGGCAATTGACAGGCGACGGGTTTAGGCGGCAGACGACAGGCAGCAAGCGACAGGCGATAGGTAAGAAGAGACAGACAGCGACAGGTAATATGAGACAGGCAACATACGTTAAATAACAAGCACTACCGGCAGATGAATAAAAAAACGCTAGACTTAATACAAACGTGCTTAGAGAAACTCAAAACGTGAAGATTTGTTGAAATCGGCACCTGTGAAATTTTGACCTATTCTAACAGCTTCCTTATTTTATTGTATATTGTAGAAGTTACAAATTGATGAAGGTAAAGAAAAAAGTCTGATAAAAGCATTAAGCAGGATTAAAGAAAGTATAAAAAGAATAAAGTCAAAAACACGTACCAAACGAGACATAAAAAGTTTCATTAACAAACGTCAGCAAGAACTGTTTAGCACAAATAAAATGGTCTTGGAATATATTGTCACTAAAATACCCACGATAAACTGAATATTCTGAAAATAGTGAAATTGGTGTCATAGTAGCGCGGTTGATAGGTTAGTCAAATTATGAGCGAGTATTGTCAAAGGAATTCTTTAAAAATAATAAGTAACGCATTGGAACTCTCAGTAAATTTTGAAGAAAATATCGTAATCGTCCAGGATCGCATAAGACAATAGTTTATCATTCATTCAACCGACTTGAGGAGTATGCAGATATGCCTCTTATCAAAGAACTAAGAGCAGTCTGAATCGCTAAAAATATTCGTGTGTTAGTGAAAGTGTTGAAGAATCCTAAAAATTCTCCTGAAACATTAACTCGGAGACGTGGTGTGCAATTTCACATATTTTACGTCGAATTTAGGTGGCGTATAAAAACCAAAATTATGCTAGGACTGTTGCTCGAACATCGTAAACATTTCTCGTAAAATTAACAAATTTCGTCCAAAATTGATTATGAGCGATATAGAGCGATAAACAAAACAGTCTTATCTGGGGAAGAGGAGAGAATCCTCCACACGTTTATCAAAATCGTTAGATTCACGTTACGGAACGGCGCATTTTTTCTGAAAACATCATTGGACCAATTTTTTTAAGAACGTTTCTTGGCAAAGTGAATCGTACAGTCCGATGATTCAGAACCTTCTAGGGGTCAAAATGGAAAAGCAATGACTGAAGAATGCGTGGCTTTAACGGGATGATGTAAATTTTGAAGGACATGTTTCTGAGTTAAGCTTCGGGAACCCCGGACTGGCGACCTTCAATTATTTTATGGAGTTTTTGAAAGACACGATGTATGTAAATAAGCCTCAAACCATTCATCAATGCATAAATAAATTACAGTAATATTGTCCAAAATGTAGGAAGTAATTGAACATGTGATAAAAAAGAGAAACATTGCATGTAATTCATTTAATTTTTAAAATATCCTATTGAAAATTTAAACGACGGAATAAACATATAACCTGGTGCAAGGAACCGGAAAAATTTGAATGTGGTGTTGGCAGCCCTGTAACGCATTAGTTGTACAGGGTCGATACGACGTATATGAGAAAGCTTCGCCATAATGAAGAATTGAAATGATGAGGAACGTTCTGTCGCTTTGAGAACGTTTTACAAGATGGGTGATAGCGTGACTGCTGCGCAAAGGGTATTTCGACAACATTAGCAGCTACGAAGCGGCTATTCTTATAATTTCAATCATTTTGATAACCTCATGGTTCACAATTAAAAATGCTTACTGTACAGCTCATGAACTGTTAACGTGTTTCTGACATAATCTCTCGCTAAGTTATAATATACCAGAGGATAAGTTAAACAATGGTGTACTTTCATACCTGGTTTCCTACCTTCCTTATTTTTTGCTGGTGGAGTCGTTTGGTGAAATATTTCGTCTTTTCACTCTAGAAGCTGTTTATATACACAAGGAGGTCCTTACGGTTTAAGTCTAGTACCTATACAGGGTATAATATTTCAAATTGCACCCAGATATAGGAAAAGCACGTAACTCTATAATCACCTGCATATCTGTTGGTTTGGAGATCTGTCAAGAGTTCACACTTTATGTTTATGTTTTCAACTTTCTTATCGTACCAATTAATTAGTCTAAGGTAACTTTAGCGTTTGTTTAATTCTTATAATAAGATATAGCTGCTTGATTTTCATATTTCCTTGAATCTTAAAGTAATTCATATATCAGTTTAATTTAAGTACCTAATGAATTTATCCAGTAACTAGTATGACAGGCTGTAACATTTATTTATGTTTCTATGTACCATATATATGAATTATTAATTTGATGCGTTCTCAAAGTATATGTATATTCGTTTTAAAATCGTTGCCAATCTATTATTCTATTTACATACATATATTACATAGTTATAGGGATGATTGAAGGATTCAATCAACGATTATATGTAGATAAGTAATTTAAATGCGAATTGAAAATAAAATATTTTAAAATAATGAAAATTCTTTATAAACCACACACTAATTGTCAAAAGTGTTGTATGATAACTTGTATATAATTTGTGCATTTGCTTTTAATATTAAAATTACAAAAAATTTCTTATTAAATATTAAAACAATAAAAACCCATGACTTAATTAGTTGTGTTGCGGACAGATTCGTCAGTAGAACTAAAAGATTTATTTCCGAGGTTGTAAAGTGATACAAAAGTATTTATTACTTAGGTACGTGATTGAATACCTAATTTGGACTGTGGCTCTGTCTATATTTCAAATCTTTGATAAATTGAAATTTTATAAATAGATTATAAAATTCAGCTTTATGAACCCTCAACTAATAATGATTTACGTTAGTGAAAGTTCTGTCCTTATAAGTGTAAGTTAGACATATATAACGTACAATATATAGGTATTTACTTATCTAAATATATATTTATTTCGGTTGCATACATATACATGGTGTGCATCGAATAAATTTTTCGAACCTATTGTACCATATATACATACGTACAGTGTCTCAAACAATTGAACATACGTCACCTATTTTCAGTTTAAACGGCAAAAATAATTCTATTTATGTTTATTTATATTTATGTCAGTAATGCACAGTACGAGATTCTAACAAAAACTGAACTAAGAGAATTTAATCTGCTGTTTATATAGGAAAGATAAATTTTAGAACAATAGAAATAGAATATTCGAGAATATTACTCATAATAATTATGTAATAATTTGTAATGCTATGACTCATTGGTGACCTAACTAATTGACAGGTATCGGTTACGCAATGAGTGATTACCATTACATAACCTATTTTATTATAAAGAAAACATTCTAGATGATTCCAGAATTTTCCATTTACTCTTTCTAACTTTTGTTACTCTGTCCCCTCCTTAAGACTGTTTCGTCCCGTAACAGTGATTTTGGACTTTGCACTTGCGATGGTTCTATTTTCGTTGGCGAATGTCGAAATTTGCTCTGCGATCCATACTTGCAGCCCCATTTGTTCAAAAAATGGCAGTCCACAGATTTTGTTGCTGGTGGAATACAATTTGGATTCCAACAGCACGCCAGGATCTTGACATCAGTGCCACGAAGCACTACCTCCAACATGTTACGTACCATGCGCCAATTAAGCTGGTCTAGGCCACAGCTGAGTTTTGGTACCGCTAACTTTCTACTAGCGCCGCCACAAATATGTTCCTTTAAATCCCATAAAGCCTTCCACAAGTCCTCATAACGTGGCTTTTGATGAGATAATGCTTTCGATACAATGTAGTACATACTTCCCATACCTTAAGGGTGACGGCGTAGTAGGTGACATGCCTTTCCAATTTCTGGCTCTTGTTGTAGTATTTCTTCTACGCCACCATACCTCTTCTTAAACTCAACAGCGATGCCACGGGATATTCGAACATCTTTAGTGACACAATGAGCCAAGAGGTACTCCTCTGGTACATCGAACAGGTTTCTGTACTCCTCAGTGGTAACCCCAAATCTAGCTTTGTGATGTCCCGAATACGTGGTCATAAAGTCAGTGAATCATTGTTCACTGTTTTTGACTCCTAGTTCTTCCACTCCAAAATGGTTCACCCTTTGCACACATTCTTGCTGTCCTGGTTCTGCGTTTCTCCCAGCGTATGGGGCTAACTGATTCATGTGTACCACTTTGGGATTTCCTCTGGGCAATTTCATAATTCGGTAGATTACATCATTGGTCCATTTTACCACTTTATACGGACCTTCCCAAAATCTTTGAAATTTGGGGAATGGAACGCGTCGTCGCTGAGGTTGGGACAACCAGACTAGATCATTGGGTTGAAATCCTCCCGTTTTGGAACTTACCTCATACTGGACTTTCATTCAATCGCTGGTAATCTGGATGTTACTACGGACTCTCTCATGAATAGAATTTAGTTTCTTTTGTAGGCTTTCAGCATACGTATTTTTAGCGACTTTCTCCTCTGCAGGCTTACTACCAAACTCTAAATTACACGGTAGTCCTATTGCACGTTCAAACAACACTCTGGCTGGGGTCTCTCCTGGCGTATCGTCTCCAGCTGGTCGATATGAAATCAGGAACAGATACAAGTACTGGTCATAATCTATTTCATGATCCGAGACAACTTTAGACAAATACTTTCCCATTGTACGATTCATGCGTTCTACCATTCCATCTGACTGTGGGAGAAGTGCAGTTGTTCTAGTTTTGCGTATTTTCAACAGTTGGCAGAGACTTTGAAACAAGGCTGACTCAAAGTTTCTTCCTTGGCCTGAGTGTAATTCCAACGGAATCCCTAAACGTCTAAACAATTCTTTCACCAAGGCCTCGGCCACTGTAACTGCCGCTTGATTAGGTAAAGTGTATGCTTCGGTCCTTTTACTAAACTAGCCCATTGCAACCAGAATGTATTTGTTAACTACTTCGGTTTCTGGTAATGGACCAGCTACATCAATGGCAACTCTTTAGAATGGACTACCCACATTATATTGCCGCATCGGTGCTTTTCGCATTCCCAATGGACCATTCCCAGATGCACATATTTAACATTTTCGACACCAATCCTTAACATCATCCTTGCAGTTCATCAAATAAAATCTTTCAAAGACTTTTCCAGAACTTTCTTTACTCCCATATGCCCTCCTGGTTGACCATCATGTAGCTGTTGTAGAATTTCCAATACTGTGTTCTTTGGAACCACCCACTGCACTCGTGTCTTACTTCCATCATCACTTTCCAGGGCTCTTTGAAAAAGGCAGTCCTGAACTTGCAAAGAGTCCCATTGGGGCAATATGCTTTAACAATGGGACTAAATGAGGCCACTTTTTTTCAACCAGGTCTACGACCTTCATTCTTCCATTCTAATAGCACCTTCAGATCTTGGTCATCTTCGTGATCTTGTTTGACATTATCTGGATTCCAGTTGTCGTTATTTATTCTAGTACGGTTGGCAAGCGGATCTTCAAGTTTTGACTCTAACCGAGTGCACTACTTGCAATCTTCTGTACAAGGCCGTCTTGCTAAAGCGTCAGCATTTCTATGGATTTTACCGGCGCGATGTTCAACTTCAAAATCGTACTCTTGTAGCCGTTCAATCCATCTCACTATTTGGCCTTCTGGATTCTTAAACTGCAGGAGCCATTTCAATGCAGCGTGTCAGTTCTCAATAAGAAATTTCGTTCATAAAGATATTTGTAAAAGTGTTCAACGGCATTTATCATCGCTAGTAATTCTTTGCGTGTAACATAATGGATCCTCTCAGGTTTGGACAACACTTTGCTAAAATACCCAATTACTCGTTCTGTGATAGCACTGCTCCAATGCCGACGGGACTAGCATCGGTATCTAGGATAAATTTTCCCTCTATTCTAGAGTAACTGGGTATAGGTGCTGTTATCAATGTTTATTTAAGCGTATCAAATGGCTCCTGGCAGCTATTGCTACATAAATATGGCTATTCTTCTTCAGTAAGTTTTGTAAGTGTTTTTGCGATGTCTGTAAATCCACGTACAAATCGCCGCTAGTAAGTGCATAATCCCAAGAAGCTTCTTAATTCATGTTTATCTTACGGTTGTGGCCACTGCCGCGCGGACTTAATTTTCTACGAGTCTGCTGCTGCACCTTTTTCCGAGACTACACGACTCAAGTATTTCACTTTGTTTTGAAACAAGTTGCACTTTTTCGGACTAAGTTGTAGATGTGCACTTCGTAGTCTTTGAAACACTTTTCAAGATTTTTCAGCTGTTCATCGAAGGTCTTTGCAATTACTATGACATGGCCCAAATATACTAGACATGTTTTCCAAGACAACCCTCTCAGGATTAATTCCATTAGCCTTTCAAACGTCGCTGGTCCATTGAACACGCCAAAATGAATCACAGTGAACTGCCAGGGACCAGATCCAACAGAGAATGCTGTCTTTTCTCGATGTTCAGCTTCCATACCGACTTGCCAATAACCACTTTTCATGTCTAGAGAGAAAAACCATTTGGAACCGGAAAGCGTGTCTCGTCTGGGTAGAGGATAGCTATCCTTTTTGGTCACATTGTTTAAACGACAGTAATCCACACAGAATCTGTTGCTGCCATCTTTCTTTTTAACCAGTACAACTGGCGATACCCAAGGGCTGCTGGATGGGTCTATTATGCCTTCACGGGCCATGTCCTTGATTATCTGTTCAGCTTCTCCTCGTTTGGATAAAGGCAACCTCCTTGGTCATTCACGTATTGGTTGGGCATCACCGGTATTTATTTTGTGTGTCACAGCATTTGTTCTACCTTTCAAACAGTCGTCCGTGGCAAATATATCGGCATATCGTTGGATCCACTGACTTGCTTTAGTTTTTTGCTCAGGGGATAACCCGTGATCCAAGGATTTGAGTATGGCATGCAATTTAGATAAATTCAATACGGGCAAAACCTTCTCACTGGCTTTTGTGTAACGTACCACAGATAAGATAGGTGAGCATGATCCTAGTTCAGTTTCCTTCGTTAGAGTCAACTTGAATGTATTGACATTCATCAAACGAACAGGTGTTGTTTCCTTGGTGTCCATCAACACACTTCCAGCCAAAATACCACTACCAATATTTATATTACTGGTTTCTGAAATTCCTATACATCCTACCCGGAAGTCCCTAACCGGTTGGCCCATACCTATTGTTTCACTGCTTGGTGATAAAGTTACGTCTTCTGCTAGGATTATTCTTATTGCATGGTCATCTCGTTTATTAATGGGTATCTCTTCATCATCAACTCATATTATATGATTCTTTAAGTCTAACGCAAAACCAAACTCAGATATTGTATTCATACCCAATATAACAGGTTCCTCAATATCGGCTACTAGTACGTGATGCGTTAACTTTCTACAACCGATCTCAATATCTGTAATAATTTCACCATAAATGGTTGCACGGTTTCCTGTAGCTGTACGTAATCGCAGCCGTGACTTCAGTAATCTTCCATTCCTAACAACGTTCGGTTTTACAATCGTCTTCGTTGCTCCCGTATCCAGCAGCACTTGGCAATTCCTTCCTGCGGTTGTTCCATTAATGTAAATGTAATGTAAATACTATCCGGTTTATGTGTTAACTATGCCACTTGGATGATAACTTCTTGGTGTTTTGTATTATCAGCAGGACTGCTCATAGAATTTTGACAATTTTTCTGTGTATGTCCATGTTTACTGTGCTTCCTGGATCGAAGTTTTTTAAGTAACCTTAACACTATTTCTTCTAAAGTCTCAGTACTAGCTTTATTTTTCTTAATGGCTCTCACACAAACATGGCTCTTCGACGCCTGTTTAGCCGCTTCAAATTCTAATGCGTGAGCCAATGCACTATCAAGGTCACGTGGACGTGCTAACTTAAGTGTCTGCTGTGTTTCAGAATCCCTGAGACCATCGACAAATGTTTGCACCCCAATCTGTTCAACAAAACTTTCTGGAGCCATTGGGTATGCTAATCTTACTAGCCGCGCAATTTCAGCTTCGAATTCCTGGGGGTTCTCCCCAAACTTCTGCACACGGTTTCTTAATTGGTCACAGTAGACTTGTTGCAGTGTTGCAGATGCTTGTCTCCATATTCCATATCCAATCGTGACACAAGGTAATCGAAGTTATTCTGTACATCGTCTGGTATTGTTTGAAGAATGTCTAAAGCATCCCCACGTAGAGCCACTATTAAGGCAGTTACATTTTTTTTCAATGGTCTATCCATTTGATATTGCTGCTGTCATGAATTGTTTACGATAATTGGCCCAAGACGACTTGTCATCATACGTGGGTGCTTTAACCCGTCTTCTAGTATTAGACATTCCATTTTCAATAACAGGCAGATGTTCAACTTGCGTTATATCTGCTTCAGGTGTTTGTTCGTGAGGAACTGGTGACGCCTCCTTCTTAGGCACGCTGATTTTATTATTTACGGTAAGGAGAATAAACTTTTGATGTAGTTCTCCACACTTCTTAGTTATTTTCTCATATTTTCTTGACATGTTGTTCGTAACGTCTTATATCCCTTTTGCTAGTTTATTTTGACTTAGTTTAATTTCTTCCTGTAATTTATTTTGATTTGCATTAATAGATAACATTTCTTCTTTTAATTTGTGTGTAATTTCTTCTTTTAATGCATTTTGACCAGACTTAATTTCATTTTGTAGTTTATTCTGGTTGGATCCCGTCTCCTCTTTTAATTTGCTTGTAATTTCTTCTTTTAATGCATTCTGGCTTGTTTCAATTTGATCCTTTAGTTTATTTCGATTTGCATTAATCGATAACATTTCCTCCTTTAATTTGTTTGTAATTTCTTCGTGCTATTTATTTTGGTTTGAATTTATGGATACCATTCTTTTTTGTAT
>JAHWXV010474924.1:0-10432 GCA_024586415.1 Phrixothrix hirtus | reverse complement strand
ACATGAATCAGTTAATCATTAAAGTGAGAATGGTATCACCACGAGTTAAAAAAAATGCAAAAGTATACGCTAACCAATTATGCAAAAGCTGTAACAGGAAAAAAAATATTTAAAAATAAAGTACGTTAAACTTATATAATGAATGTTAAAAGCTAGTATCTCATACCTTTTTTCTAGAGAAATCCATACCAATGCCGCGTAAAGTCATGGAGTGTACCTCGTATATAATTAAAGAATTTAATATCAATGTTTCTTAAATCTGAAAAATAAAGGAGTTTTTTTCTTATTTTGCAATTATTGAAAAGCTATTAAATATTTCTTTCAAGTAGCACTAAATTAAATACGGAAACAAAGCAAGGAGACGCAATTATTTTACATTTAAAGAATATAATTAAGTTAAAAGGCAGCTAATAGTTATTGGTACATTATGTAGAAATTTATACTCAGTTTGAAAATTAAAAGAAATTGGACATGTTCGTTGACGTCTGTGAGTATGGACACATGTGCATAAACCGAATGCGAAGCTATTGGACAAGTCGAAAACATTGCCCCAACAGTTTATTAGAAATGATAGAAATTAAGATTTCTTTTTTACGACCTTAAGATTTTCACCGTCGACACGACATCTTATGCATCCATCTGGAATTAACAGACAATCAACCAGTGTATCTTCCGTTCAGCATTTAATTAATTAAGATCGCCAATAATAACATAGCGAGTAAAAATCAAGGAATATATCCTACCAGTCAAGCTAAAAAGAATAGACCAAAACGAATTAATTCACTGAATAGAAGAATCCTAATTAGTTCTTACCGTTGTATCGAAATGAACAACGCCTTTTTAGAATGCAGAAATTAGAAATATCAGATAACTCACATTATACGTTTGTATACTAACAGTGATAAAGCACTAGTGTTTATTTTCAAGGCAGTTTACGACCCGAGAATTAGCAAGAAACGTAAGATAAGAAAATGTATTTTAACCAAATCGAAGTTTTGAAAAGAATTTTATATTTACAAACTTTATCATTAGACAGCGGCACATACCGGATAAATAAATTATATTTAAGGAATTTCGTAAATTAGACCTTTTAATTTACAACAGTCTTTATTTCTGAAGTACAAATATAAGAAAAAGTATTATTTACTAAGTTACATATATTTAAACATATCCAAAACGAATTTTTAACTTTTAGATATCTCCATTCTATACACATTCGACCTAAAAGAAATTATAGGTACATATGTACAGGATGTACTCAAATTAATACCCAAAAACTATTAATGAATATTTACAGGTCAAGGTGAGAGCGTGACATAATAGATGAAGTTTAAATTGTTGTTAAATTTTGTATTTTTTACCAATTTACGATTTGTCTTAGTCCCCTAAACCAAATCCCAAACGCATGGACGTCAATTTTTAGACACCCTGTATATAATTACTTTATTGTTATTATTATTGTACAATTGATTTTTTTTTGTAATATTAATTTGGTTTAAAGGCGGTTATAATATTATATTATGATTTTAAGTACACTTAAAGGTAGCCTAAACGTGTGCGAAAAGGTGCGGCTATGTACTTCTGTACCTAGTCCACCGTAATATTATGATTCACTTTGTTATAAAATGTAACAATTTTTCGGTTATATTTAAATAAGCGTTAATGGAAAACTTATGAATGACACTGGCATCTAAATGGTTTAAAATCTAAATTTGGTGCTGAAATTTTGACCAATGTTTTACTTGCCTAGAGCGCCATATATGCAAAACGTCTATAACGCTACTTCAGAAGAGGGGATTAATTCTAACGATAACACTAATGGAAATCTACTAGTTTTGCAATGTGATTCCAAGGTTTACCTAACATTGACATATTTAAATATTTAAATTAACACTAATTGAAATCCACTAGTTATTAAATAGTAGTATAATGCGCTTCCAAGATTTATCTTACATTGACTAGTCTAAATATTTAAAATATCTTAATGCTAATATTCCCTGTTAAAAACACTTTAAAATTCTTATTAGTAGTTTAAAATAAAATATCTAGAGTTAAACAACTTATAATATTATAAAAAGTGAATTCGGCACAATTTATTTGTGAATATCAAACAATGCAATTAAAACTTTAAATTATAAATGATTGATTATTCTGTCAATACGAAAATAATGCACTGTACTAGGTATCAAATTTTTAATCTGCTTAAAATAAAAGTTATTTATTGTTTACTCTACAAACTCAAATTTCTTCAAAATTAAACAAAAACTTTACATAAATACATTAGTATGATTTTAAGCAGATTTGAATTTACTCAACAAACGATTTTTTTTATCAAAACATTCTACACAAACTTCCAGTTCAATATATGCCAAAGGCTAACATAACAGCTAAAATACAATGGAAAACTATGGGTGAATGGTTTGTCTTATATCGGGTTGTTCAAATGGGACTATAGCAACACCGTCAAATTTCGATTATACAACTTAGAACCCTGTTTTGCGAGACATCAAAATCGCAAACTGCACTGAATATCAACTTAAACAAAAATGGCCATCAACCGTAAATTAAATCCCGAAGACGCTGTATATTAGGTAGATAATACGCCACACAAGTTGTGTTTTATTGGTCGGTTTACTTTCAAAAACTAATCTGCTCTAACAACCCTGTACTTATATTTACGGAAGAAAAGAAATGCCGCAATATTTTCAATCTCGGATTTCAGCGATTAGGAAGATATGTGCTACGACTCAAGATTATTTGACATACCTAAGATAAAATGAATTTTTATGAGCGTTTTTTCCTTAAAGCTAACTTTTTCACCTGTAGTTGTAAGAAAAAGCTGCTAAGCAAGATATATTTCTGGCAATAACTGATAAACATTTTCTTTAATAATCAACCTAAAATTTTTAGAATCCTCGAAAATTAGATTAAAATATAATCATTATTATAGGGTGGCCTAAAAGTTGATAGCGAAATAATGTGAAATTTAATAATTTCATCACGCCATGCTCGCAAAAATAGTTACTCACAAATTAGTTTATTGAAGCAGCCGCAGGTTTCTTGACCTAAAGAGGTTTAATTAGGGGTTACATTGAAAAATTTCAATAAACAAAACATTTGTCTCTAAATTGGTAATACATGCATAAAAGTCAGTATAATTTGTAATTACTATCGTATTATAACGAAACTAGTTAATTGTTTAATTCACTAATCACAACTATTTATTTACACGTATTAACTTAAGCATTTATTTTTTAGTACACTAATAATAAACGCTTATATTTCTATCTATTTAAAACAAAACAAGATTCTAAGAAAAACTAAAAATTAAAGGAATTTAATCTGCTACTTATATAGAAAGAAGAAGTCTAGAAGATTATATATTAGTCAAGAATAAAATTAATTATAATGCTGATGCAATAAATTCTAATGCCATGAATCATTGCTGCAACCTTGAATTTATTTATTTGGATATGTTACAATAGTGAGTCTTTTGTAATGGCATCATTCGTCTAAGTTATATGGAACCTTCTGGATTGTTCCAGAATGTTCTATGGAATTTTTATTATTTCTAATTTTGTTACAGTATCAGCGTAATATAAAAAAGCTGTGCAATTAATTTCTTATTCAAATGCAATTCAATTCCTTAACTAAATTATACATATAACTATGTAATGAGTCTTTAAATTTAACTGTATTTTAGTTCTAATATGTAGGTAATTGCAAAGGCTTTTCATATTCAATCGATTCAAATTTATTTTCTGCTTCAAACGGGAACTGTCAAAAACAGTATTGTTTACGCTTCTTAAAACGTAAAAATTTTTATATGAAACTAAGGTAAGAAATATATTTTTAAAACGTTATAGAAAATACTATTTTTGATAAACTCAAACTAGAAATATTTAACTCGCTTTGCTTGAAGCTTTTAAGAGTGCAAAAATCTTAAACCGTATATAGGCAATTGACATTCAGTATGTATTGTAAGTTGCCTAAATTTCATCAAATTATGGTAATTCTTGTTTAGGCAATTATTTTCTTGAAAAATCATTTTGAAAAGAGTTTCTACCACCATCAAAATTACATAAATAGTACTTCCAAACGACAACTTTATTTGATCAATAAAAAGCCCTTTATTGAGAAAAAGTTTAATTTCTTGCTGTAAAGCTAGTGCTATAGTTTCGACAATTTATAACGACACTTAAAGGGCCCTACTCCCTAAGGTTGTTAAAATTAGTAATTGCCCGGTACTAGCTGGTTTGCTCCGGCCACCAAAGCGGAGGCTAGAATAGGTTCTACAATTGAGATGAATTTAATTAAGCTAGCATTCAGGGATTATAAGTAGGTGTCCAAATAGTGGTAAATAAGGGCGCCACCTTGTTTTTAACAATAACGGAAAGATAATAGTCGAAACGTTTATTGTTATAGGAGCCGGAAGGCAAAGAAACCGATCTGCAAACCTTTAGATCAAGGATTGTATTAACACAGAAAGGTAGCTCTTTTTCATGCACGACGCTGGGTTCCCTCTTTGATCATGTAAAATTCCGGCGGACTACCTAAACTAGTTAATCACTTAAAAATTAACTAGCTCCTGAAAAAAGGTATGAATTATTACAACTACAGGTCTATATATAAAAAAATAAGATCTGTACTTAAAGATCGAATATAATGAAAAGTTAAGAACGTAAATTGCAATTGATAATTTACATGTCTCCCCGGAAGGGAATAATGGAAAGTATAATTTTCTAAATCTAAATCAAGTGATCCCTGCGTTGTTAATAACTAAACTATTCCAAAATGAACCAGAAAATATTTGCACTAATGGTTTTAATAATATGAACAGTTGAAATTCAAAAAAACGTTAGTCTTTTAAATATGATATTAATGAACTCATCTAGAATTTATACGTGATCGACTAATTCGCCCCAGGATTAACCAAACGGGGGGTGAAGATCGGTGGAGTCTAAATAACAGATAAATCACCTACTTGTGATTCTGCAGATCTATACTTCCCAAAGGAATCGAAAATTACAAACATGCTGCCTAGGATATTCTTGTTATCGTACTTTACATACAACCTTGTCAGACTTAAACCCTTTGGTTCCGAATCAACAGGAAATAAAAATTGACCCTTTTTATTACTAATTCGCACTGGGCAGAAATCGACTAAATTTCTACCAATTTGATCCACAAATACACCATACGGGTAACTCTTCAATTATATTCGTTGAATAACGCCAGGACACACACTACGGCAGCGCAACTTAACTCTGCCGTTTTCAAATCTCTACTACCTGTAAATGAAGTATTTCTCCTTGAAACTGCAGGGGGAAGACGAGAGGGGTTAACGTTTATTTTTAGGCTTGTTAGCCTTCACACGGGAATTGCTGAATAAATATTTTTAAGAAAAAAGCTCCTATGTTTTCTAACAACATAACCTGGGATATTCAAATTTTAATAATTGTTAATAAAATGAAATTATTCAATTTACAAATTTATAGTTGTGATTTTGGCATAAAACTGATATTGGTAATTCCCAATTATTATTACTATTTGGATGTATGTACCGGGTGTTTTCAAATGAATGACCAATGTTGTAAGAGTATCAGACGCGCTCACAAATTATTTCTACTACTGGAGGATTTTCGTGAAGTGTTTCGATGTTTTGGAAGAAAGAGGTTCCACGTAATGCAGGGATACTTTTTATTCGAACTGAAACAGTATAGTTTTTAAATAATCTGTTATTACATTTCCTCAATTATCGCATATTTTGATTATTTCATTTTAGTTATTTTAGTTTATTTTAGTTCGCGATATTGTGATGGAGCTAAGATTGAATGTCAAAGCCATACTTGCTATAAAAACATAATCCAGTTTTAAAAATCGCTTTATTCACACATACCATTATTTGCCTTTTAAATTGTATAAATGTCATATATTTGTTGTGTGAAGCGCTCTTCCATCACAAGAAAAGCATAAAGACACCTACTAATGTTTCTTTAAGCGTATACAGATGCCACTTATATCCGTTACGAAATTTAACTAGATTGCTAATTCTTACGCCGTCTGTTATCAATGACAAAAAGTATGACAGTTTTTACACCCTTGATGGATCGATTAACTGCTAACTTCTAGCGTTTTGCGAACATATTCTGCTAACTATAAGTTTTTAGAATTATAGAGAAAATATGTATATAGTTGCAAAAGATTAATTAAAGTTGCTGTATTTGTTAATTTTTCTAAACGATTAGCGATTATCAAATACTTAGCACTTTATACACCCACCAATGTACTGCAACGACCCATAAAAGATTTCTTTGAACACATTAGGTTATCTTATCTAAAGTTATGTATACGGTTCGGTAAAATCAACAAAACGTTGAATTGCATTCATCCGTTATCGACAATAGACTGTTTTTATCAATATTCGGGTTGAATGTGTTAAAGTAAATAAAATATAATACAATTATGATTTATATTAAAACAGAAATTACAAACCTAGAATATATACTGAAATACAAAATTATTATTATAGATGATGATATAGCTGAAAATGCTCTACAGAACAAAGCAACGTATTACAAGTTGAACAAAATAGATATATTCATTTATTTTTGTTTTTATAAATACCTGACATCGTCTTCTTTTTTGTTCTTCCTTTGAAGATCGTAACAGCCGGTGTGCTGTTTCGTCCTTTTTTGATCTTTTTGCCTTTGCTGGTTTCAAACTGTCGTAACAATTTTGTTTTTTTATAATTTTGGTGATGCCATGACAACAATTCACCACAAAGCCTTTCTGTGAATACAGATAACGGTGCCGCTTCATAGCTTATATTTCGGTATAAAACCCTTTTATTTAGATCCATTCTTTGAATTACATGAATGCTAAGTTTCTTTATAGTTTTTCCTAGCAGCATTACATGACTCAATGATTTGACCAACTGCATCTACCGCGCCCATGTTCATATTGTAGTGTTCAATATGGCGAGGTTTCATAAAATATGTTTCAGACTTTGTAGTGTCTTCATATCTTCGTTCCTCTCGAAATACGGTCATTAGTTTTGTTGTAAAAACATAAACATCGCGCTTATCACAAAATCTTGCAATAAGGGTATCTCCATTTCGAAGAAAGCAAGACTGATATTTTTGGAGAGAAAGCTCAGTAATTTGCTTTGGAACTCATCTTTGTACATTTATGGTTCTAGACGAAGGTATTTTTGCTAACCCAAAATTTTGCGAAATTCACAATTATGAATTATTGCTTCTCGACTTTATTGCAAATAATTCTGAATCAGAAATACTACTACTATTTTTGACATAGATAAAGAATAAGCTTCTGTTATATGTAATAAATTATATGGGTCCTTCCTAATACAGAGTGCAAAATTTGATGTGTATCCACGCAGTTGAGGTTCGCTTGGACACAAGCAAAATAATTTTAAACCTAATTTTGACATCTGGTTTTTATAAACTGATTGAAATGCATGCGGCATTTGTACAACATCAGGGATTCATCAACTGTACGTACTTTGCCAACATCAACTAGCAGGGCAGCGTTTTCACTCACAAAACAAAGAATATTGCTAACCAAGTCAAGAGTTTATATTTTTCTACATGACGTGGTGAACTAAATCTTAGGAACTTCAGAATTGATAGAAACCTAAAACAAGCAATAGCAAAGTAAATAAAGCAAAACATATTTTCATGAAATCACCTGTCGCGGCTCATAATTTTTGATGGAGATACTGGTGGGCCATCTAACAAGAATGATTTTCTGCAGTATTCCGCATTTTAATAAAATGTACAAGTTTCATCAACAGTTAAAACGCTATAAACATAAACATTTCTTCGATAGTCGCCGTTTTCTAGTACAGGTCGTGTATTTTTAGTGCTAGATCGTTATTTTCCTCTAAATAATCAAAACGCACTTGTTTATTAAATTACATAAAAAATTTACAACTTTTCTTGAAATAGACACTTCAGAACGTTCCCTTATGGATGAACCTTTATCCACTTCGAAAACAGGATGAAAATTGTAGGATAAGGTGGCTTGAAGCACTTCTGAACGCCGTTTTCCTACAAAAGGATTTGAAAAAAGCTTTCATTCCCCAAACATCAGGGGTTCTTGTTCTTCTGTATTAGATTTTTCATAATTGCTGCTGAGTACGTCTTCTGAATCTTCATAATAATTATAATCAGAATCACTGCTAACAGAATCATTAACGCATGCTTCCTTCATGATTACAAAATACAAACTGCCATCAGTTACAGTTACGCTTCTCCCTTATCGCCGCTGATAACGATGTGGTTGCGATCTCTCACTCAAGACGGCCTAACAAAATCCGGATAAGTTAAAAATACTTTAAATATGATGAATAGGTCTGCGCCATCGGTTTTACATAAATAAATGCTTGATTCATACATATGCATCGCTCCGATATTGAGCGCGGTCGGGTATGATGCAAACTGGTGCATCACCAGTGTGAAGGGTATAAATACCCACTTGGATTACAATGCATTAGAATTGAATGGCAACAATTCCTTTTACATATGTTTCTGTTGTTAAAGAAAATAATCTATTCTAAAATATTTTTAAATTGGATTAAAGCTACAAGCGCTCTTACAATAGTACTAGATTGGAAAGCGAATCATGCGTGTATATTATAAAATCGGAGACCTTTACAGTTATATATGTATTATACAAGATCGTTTACTAGTGATGCATTTTATAGCCATGACGTTTCTATCTTGTGTACTAATTACTAATAAAATGTGGAACACTAAAGAATAATACACTTATTATAAATTTCTAACCATAATAATAATTTCTTTTCGGGCCGCCTACCGAAAATTTATGTTAAATACTAATATCCAAATAATTAATAACTTATAACGAGCTGGAACGCTACTTGCGCCCTGGAGGTTGTTAGAGATGTTAATTTTCCTGAATTACCTAGATTTCTCGGGCCACCACAGTGGAGGTAGGCGGAATCCTAGATCTACGATGAAATTAACTTAGCAAAAATTCAGGAATGATTTACAAATGTGAAAAATCGGGGAAAAGTTGTGATTTGTGGGCGCCATTTTAGCTTAATTGTTTTATACAGTTAGAACTTCGGAAATAAGACGGTAAGTGTCCTATTTCAAAACTGGAAGGATGTATTATTATTATGGTATACTCAATAATTAACTATTCCGCGTACGCCACTGCGTTAGGCGCTACAATCCCAGTGAGTCAGACTCACAACTGAAAATGCTTTACTTACTTATGTCTAACTTTTCCTGTAAGAACCTACTATATACTACTACAACAGTTATTCATGACAGTGAAATAATAAGATTGTCTGCTTTGGAATAAGTGGCTTATAATGAAAATAACATAAAGTACTACACAGTACAAGAACATTTAAACGATCAAGTATTTAATTAATAAAATTGCAAATTAGGAGACCCCTGGATTTGATTTTTAAAGACTACCTTAACTAATAATAACAAAATACTGGGGTACTCTAATGGTGTCCTTAATTTACGCTAATTATCTAAATTAAATATTTAATTTCGGTTCGTTAATTAAACTTCACACAACAAGAACAAATTGTCTAACTGATACTTGATTGAAGTAGGTTTTCCAGCGATTTATTACTACGTTACGAGAAAGGGGGTTAATTGTCGGATTCCCCAGTGAAGCTCATTGACTTATAGGGTGGAAGGCAATTATTCAAAAAGTGTTTACTTACTTGTATTTGAGTTGGGTTACGTGATTTTTGATAGTGGGCCCCAATGCTTCCGGTACTTCATGAATAAGGTGTACGTGATGGTACTTTTTCAGACGTTCTATAACCCTATGGCCGACCCTTGAATGGGAATAACGAAATTCGAGCCAATTTCTCAATTTCACATAAAGCACCAAACTCCCTAATTCGCCACGATTCAGGCATTCGATAGTCGTTAAGAGCAACTTATTCTGTTTTTATGAACTCTTACGCGGATACACTGCTTGATAACGTCATGCCTCGCTATTGCATACTTTCACTCGAGCAGTGTGATTTCAACTGCCTGTTTGATGAAGTTTCACCTTGGGATTGCCGGGAAAAGGGGAGTCGGTGGTTAACGTTTAGTTTTAGAAGCATAAGCATTCCCATGGGAAATTTGATGTAAATTGTTTTAAAAGCGTGAACCTGGGGTTTCTGAATATTAATAATTATTGTTAAGAATTGGTAGCAACCTGTAAAATCCTTGTTTATGATTTTAAATACAAAAATGATCTTGGTAGTTTACTCCTTAGACTTTATATATATATATATATATATATATATACACGGTGTTATTTAAGTACGTGGCCATACTTCAGGAGGTGATTCTTTGAGTAATTCTAAGATGAAAAGTTCATATAATCATAGGTCCAGAAATGCTTCATTTTCAAGATACAGGGTGTT
>JAHWXV010474914.1:0-10101 GCA_024586415.1 Phrixothrix hirtus | reverse complement strand
AATAAAATGATTTAATATTTAAGTTGCTTTAACCATTCAATTGATTGTTTAAATATAATTAATTATTACTTATCAATGAAAACTAAGAGCAATCATTATCGAAAAATTTACATAAGACACTCATCATTACATGGTGTGGTCAAACGTCCTTGAAACTTCTTGGAAGGTTTCCAATTATTAGAATGCGTCTTTATAAATATTATATTTTTCAATGTTTACCTCAATCATGCCTATCAATAATTCAATCTAAAATCAATGAATATTATTATTTGATATCACGTATTTGAAGTAACAAAATAAATTTAAAACGAAATACATAGCCTATGTTTTCTCAAAAATTACTTTAAAATATTATATAACGAGTTAGGTATTTACTTCTTACATTTTATTTAATTATTTAAATGATTCCTTATAATTTTTAAGAAGCATCTTTATTCACAACTCTAGTCGTTTCAAGTTCCTAGAGCGAGCGTCATCGATAGTTTTATGTCCCATTCACTGTGGTATTAGACCGTGCAGCTACAAGCAAACCTAATAGTACATAATTCAAACACACAGTATAATTCATTAAACGAACGTATAGTACAATATAAAAGTAACAAGTCTAATACGAGGACGATTCAAACACACAGTATAATTCATTAAACGAACGTATAGTACAATATAAAAGTAACAAGTCTAATACGAGGACGATGCAATACAGTATTGTACAATACGATAGCATGTTGTGAATTAATGCAATATGCATAATACTACATGAAAACGACAATGCAGGAATGTAGTATAATGTGGATGTGTGTGTTAGTGTATAGTGTGTATGAGTATATGTAGAATTGACCGAGTGTGTATTTGTGTGTTTGTCTATTAAATCGTGCAGATGTGAATTCAGTTATTAAAGTGAACTCTGTGAAAGTTTTCTTTGGATAATGTCTAGTATAAGAGCCGGATGTGTGCTGGTAAGACCGGCAGCAAAAATACAGGCTAATGTCATTACAGCATATTTCGCCAGCTGTTGGACATGCCCACGCGCTTCGTAATATTACGAACTTGGTGCGCACTTACTTTTGTTGTTGCGCCCAGCCTACTGTACTGCTTCGAAGTTGTATCATCGGTAAAAGAGTCCCGCCTTCAGCGTCACAAATCTCTTTATTAAGGTCTCCGCAACTTTAGAATGCAGTTGACCGATTATCCGCTAGTGTTAAAATACTTCGATAGCGCCATTCCTAAACCGCACTGCCGCATAATAATCGCGGATCACCTTCATGGCCCATAGTCTAATCTAAGCATTCTGCGAATATTTACAGCCCACATAGAATTGGTTGCCAAGTGGCACCTTGGAAATAAGTTAGCTGTGGTGCAATTGACGCATTCCGCCCGCTATGCCCGACATTCACTGAGACAGTAACTCTCCCGCATTTTGAACATCTGGTTTTTTCTCCAGGGCAATTAATCGCGATATGCCCAAACATATTGCAATTAAAGGGACAGACTAGAATAACGTATTCCCCTACTTTAACTGCGAGAAAGCCTACGGATAATGTTTTCTTTGCAACGATGCTGCAAAAGAGCTCTGGAAGCACTTCAAGCAGCCATTGTGATTTTCCCGAGTCCTTATACTATATGGCCCTAAATAGGTTACGTTTCTTAATAAGCTTTTCCTTGGTGCACCTCATCTGTATGGCAAGCTAATGGTTCTGTTCCGCTATAAGGAACTTTATTTTATCTGTTCAGTCAACTCCTTGAACCCCGACAACTATGATTTTAGGTTGTAGTAGTAGTGAAGGGCGAGTTGAGAAGACCAAGCTGTCCGCCATGTTTTCTCCCAGGACCCTTGATGTCTAAGGCATTGACATTCTACCTTAATGTCGCCAGCTCAGGTGTAGGAAATCCTTTTAAAGCCACCTTTGAGTTTTTTAATATCGAGACATGTTTTTGAATAAATCAGGCGCTTTCCCTCAAGGATGCATTGGGCTTTACTCAGTAATGGCACTTGCAGCCGAATTTCGTGTTTCCGGTAGCTCTCGCGTCATGGGTGTCTTGGGATTTCTGCTTCTACTGGTGTCAGTTTTCCTTACACTGTGTAACCGGGAGGTCTCGTAGCGTGATATCTGTCACTGCTAGAGTAACCTGATCGTATCTCGTGTTTGCTATGCGCAGGTGCTTTCTATGATTTCTTGCGGTTGCTGAGTTCGACATTCAAGAGGTCTTTATCACTGTATGCATCAGTATCCCTATCCAATTCGTCATTTGAGACAGACAATCCTTACCTTGCGTCACTTTTCCTTCTTTTAGCTATTTCTTACCTTTTCTTCGGTTGTATTGTAGTCAGTGTAACGGAAAGTTATACACTGTATATGAATTCTAAGAACGAATTTATGGCGAGAAATGATTGATAAATATAGTGAAACTCCTTACCTTATGCGGAGAGATTATTTAAGTTAATTAACATATAACACTAGTTTTATTACTTGACACAGACGAGACGGTATATTGCATTCAGGATGTTAGCCTGTGTAAGTTGCTATTTAAGAATAAAGATATCTTCGATATTTAATTTTCGTCTAAATTTCAAATTATTTTTAAAGTTGGTTTTAAACTTGTACTCTGACTCTACTTATTAGGTCTTGATTGAGTTAGCGCGGGAAACAATCTCTATTTAGCACAAATAGTCGTGTGAGTCGAAGCTTTATTGACTAACCATTAAAGCTCGTTTGCCGATAATAAATAGAAAATAAATGAATTCCTTTCATTCGACTACTGCGATTTATAATAATGTGATTTTGATTAATTATTGTTAAAATATGTGCTCAACTTATTTCTGAAAAGAAAAGGTGCATAATTTTAGTAGTTTAGTTAATGTACGGAAATAAGGAAATAGGTTTGGCAATATTACGTTCATTTCACTGACTATTTTTCCTGCATTAAAATATAGTTTAAATTCTAACAAATATTTGACTCTACCAGTTCATTATTAAATTAAAATTAATTATTTGTACCTTAATTAAACTGTCCACAATAAATCCACAAAGCACTGTAATATACGTTTTATGTACTCTTATATAGATAATTAGATATTTATTTAGAAATCAAGAGATTCAGAGTACATATATCATTTATGTCACGTGATATCAATATTTTAAATAAGCATTTTATTAGCGACATCCTTCAGCTTATTACAATGATCAAATTACTAACATAAACTATCGTATTACGATAAAATTAGTTATTGCGTTAAATTACCAGATCCTCAGATATTAAGAAGCGATCTCTTTTGTTGGTAATTACAAAATTTCTGTATCTCTAATGTTTGAAAATCTGGAAATGTACACGAATGTTTACAAATAATAACGCATCACCTGTGAAAAGTCACATACGCCTCTTTTTAAGAAAATTGTTTACTGGTCAGAAATCAACTCTGGGGAAATTATATCAAATTTACAATTTAATTAATAAAGGATAAGCTTTAAATAATATAATATGATTTAAATGATAATTTACCTGGCCAAATAATGTACATCAGTGCACACAATTAAAACTACCAAATCGATATATTTAATTTACAAGGTGATCTCAAAAAGTTAGTTATATTGAATCAATCAAACTGTAAATCATCTTTACAAAATACTATTACCTGTAGTAAAATACAGGTGCCTAAAAACAAAAGGCATTTTACATGCTGCAATTCATATTTGGCCATAATTTAATAACATTTAAACAATTTGTTTCGTCCTAATTTTCAACTATTCGATATGGATATACGGTTACCATAATTTCGAACTATTTAGATAGCTTTTTGAAACTACACTCATAGTTCCTGAATTAGGCGATATTTTGATTGCAAAAAATTTGGCTAATCGATAAAACCTAACTTACAACTCCAAATTTTAAAGGATTTTGGAAAACAAATAAAGGAAAGGTCGACCAAGTTGCCCTGAGATTGAAACTACCGGATCACTTTTGACAAACTAAATGAAAACAATATTGTAAACTCGTTTATGATCATATTGCTTTGAAAAACAAAAGAGCGAGGTTTGTATCTTTTTCTTGTAGTTTACAATGAAAGTAAAATTATTCGACTTTAATTGCAATAAAGGTCTACAGCTTTAGAATAGAGGATTTCGTTCTACAAGCACAGTATGCGGCAAAATAATTCGTACAAGATAAGTTTATTTAAAAAGTAATCGAAACACCATCAAGAAAAATGTAACAATTAATAAATCTAAACTTTAACGAAAATAGGGCCATTTACAAACTTCCAAAGTGGCTGCACGTGTTTGCAAAGCGTTGGCTGAGATGTTGATTAAATTGTTCAGTTATTTCAAAGACTTTTGACTGGAAGATTCCTCTGTTGTCTAGGTAGAAACAACTTGAGATACCTAATATCTTTGAAGCTTAGCGCATCCCTTGTCTGTGGAACAACACTAAAGTATATCGAATTAATAAAGGCCGAGGCATAGGTTATCACCATGCTCGTGTCTGCTATGCCATGTGTGCTGAAGCATAATACTTCTAAAATGTTCACAGTTGCTTTCGAATCCAAGGTAAGGCAACAGCATATAAGTTACCTACACCCCTGGATGAACAAAAACAACGGGAATTTTCATTTTTACAAATTCCAACCCATATCATTACTGAGTGCGATTTTTGCTTTTGGGATACCATAAGTGATATCTAAGACATGATCGCTATAGCTTTTCTCAATAGTGATCAACGTCTTTTCTGTGAATAAAACCTTTTTCAGCGGTCAGCAGCAAATCGGTATATCACGAAACGACATATTTCTACTACTACCAAACATGCCATTCGCTTAGAGGGGTAAGCAAAACCCAGTATCAAGCCTCCATTTTCTCAACCACTGCATGCACCCATGCTACCAACTCCCTCTCACTACTACCAGCCTTCACCACAACTCCCACCACTAAACAGTAACCACACCATCCTACTATTACCCATCAATCTTACTATCTCTACTATCACCCATTCACTATTTTTCTCCATTCGTTTCTGTCCTTGCACACTTCTTTTCAATCCTTTAAATTTATACAACGTTTTTGGCAAGCTCTCCTATTCTTTGAGCTCTTTATTATCTTTCCTTTTATAATTTCTTCAATCATGTTCAGCCACCTCTCAGTCTACCCCTATTTAGTTTTCCATTCATGCCTACCTCATATATTCTCTTTGTTAAGCGCTCATTACTCATTCGTTCCACATGTCCAAACCATCTTAACACACTCCTTTCGTACAGTTAAGGCAGTGTCTCCTTCACTTGGCACGTATTCATCACCCATTTATTCCTTACTTTATCACGTCTCGTTTTACCACGTGCAGCTCTTAGGTACCTCATACTTACGGCGTTTATTTTATTCAAATGCTTCTTCTGACACACCCAAACCTCACTGACATATAAAACAGTTGGAACAAATACACTATTGTACACAGCCTTCTTTGCTTCCATACGTAACTGTTCACTCTTGGTTACTGACCGCATGCTGCCAATTACTCTCCTGCCTGCATTCACTCTGTTTTCAATTTCACTCTCTACGCGCCCATCATTCCCAAACATTCTGCCAAGGTAAGCCAACTTATCCACTTGCTCAATTATCTCGCTACCCGACTAATATATTTCCGTTTCACCTCTCCTATTGAATTTCAAATCCATTCTCTCACCCTCTTCTATAAATTTATTCAACATTCATTGCATTTGGCTCATTCTTTTAGCTACTAGTACTGCATCATCTGCACATATCAACACTTTTACATCTTCGCTGCCTATATTTGTACCACTCATGCCCTCGCGTGTATTTCTCACGCATTTATCCATAAATATATTAAACAACCAAGGAGACATCCACATCATTGTCTCGCACCTTGCTCAATTTCAAAGTACTCACTAACCATACCGTTCACTCTCGCACACCCTCTGCTTCAAGCATACATTGTTTTTATTGCATTCAGTAGTTCTCCTTTTACACCATACTCCGTCAAAGTTGCCCATAACTTGCATCATAAGCTTTCTCTAAATCCACAAATGTACAGTACATTTTCTCATTAACATGCACGAACTTCTCGGCCATTTGCTGCAAACTAAAAATTTGATCCACACTCACTCGTCCAGGCATGAACCCACACTATACATCCCATATCTTCATTTTGGAATTTAAATACTGAAAGGAAAAATACATATTTCTAGTTGTTTTTATTACTCACTTCCAATACAAACTGAGTTTTTCAAAATTTGAAGAATGTTAGACCAAAAGCATCGTGTTCATAGATAACCATACAACAAAAGTTAAAAATACAAATTAAATTAAATGATTTCTCTCTTTTAATCCTTTTATCTCATGGGACGCACTCTAATTAGATAGTTTTAGCTTCCTAGCAATTTCATATGGACGCATTCAACTTTGAGATAAAGTTATTATGTTACTATGTTTACTCGATATCCTAAACAAAATATAAATGGTAATTATATTCGAAGTTTCATAAACAACGAAGAACAAAATTAAGTGGTAGACAATTTTAAACTAGAAAATATAGTAATATTGTACGGGTTATTTTGCCGCATACAAAAAACATCCTCGCATATTATTCATTACGATCAATGTTATTGTCCTCACTAAAATTTGCAAAATATTTATCGTACTCCCCTTCTAAATCTTCCCAACCTTTTCATGTGTATCACGGGTCCTTTTACGCGCATTTTTGCAAACGCCAGTTCTATTTTAGGTCCTAAACGCAACTAATCCCTTATAACCTATCCAGTTGCATTGCGTCGATTCATGGTATGACCTAGCAATTTACTAGATCTAGCTCTTTACTCTATTGTTTAGTTATTTATATATCCCATTTTTATAGTACGCCTCTGGTCATTGGAAATCATTTAATTTGAAAATGTTATTTTTAAGTAGGTTTCCATTATATATAACATCCTTTTAGTAGGCATTATAAAGTTTGGCATGTTTCATTTTTAAAATTTGTATTTTAAATTTGTCTTCTCTGTTGTTTTATAAGGGGTATATTCCGAAAACCTTATGTTAAGGACGAGAAATAGACGCCATATTGAAATTTACTCCCTATCTAATGCAATGTAATTCATTCTAACTGATATCATGCTTATCTTACTTCAAGTGAATTATCAAGCCACCTTTAGTACTTTATGATATTTGTAAGGGATCAAGTTATGCAATGAAGTATAGAAATTATTTCAAAATAGCCTATAAATTCAGATAAGCATGATGTAAAAACAACAATTGTTTAAGAAAAGTTACGAAGTAATTTACAGCAAAGTTTCTCACTTCTGTACTAATTAAAGTTCAATATATTTTGTACAGATGGCGGAACCCTATTTTACATTATAAACTGCACTTTGAAGTCGAAAATTCATTGAACTTCGTTGTAGGATATTATAATAAATTACCTATAAAATAATAAAAATTACGTTTCTAGTGTCACATTTTTAATTTCTAAAAATATGGCATAATGTTTGTAGAAATTTTAAATGTACCTATTAATAGTATTTGTGTTACTTTAAAAATTAATGTTTCCTTGTCTTAATTATAATGAAATTTAAATAATATCTACATACGAGGTACGACAATTAAGTAATGAGCCTGATTTTTTTTACAAAATGTGGCAACCCTGTATCTTGCGCAGGCACTCCATCTTTAACCTTGATCTCTAAGCTACTTCTAGTCCAAGAGACACATTGTTGCGGCCGCTCAGTCGTGAATTGTGCTGTAATAAGGGAACACCTGTTTTTGTCTCTCTTTACAGAAATGGAATCGCAAAATATTGCGCAACGGTATGCCATTTCTTTTTGTGTTAAATTGGGAGAGAATGCGACGACAACTTACGATAAGCTTCAGAAGGATTGTGGAAATGAGGTTATGTCAAGAGCTCAAGTTTTTCGTTGGCATCAAATGTTTTGTGAAGGCAGAACGAATGTTGAAGATGAAGACCGCAGTTGACGACAATCAACCTCACGGACTGATGTCAACATGGACAGGGTGCGTAAAATCGTACGATCTGATCAAAGATTATCCTTTAAAATAATGGCACAACAACTCAACATCAATCGGGAAACTGTCCATTTAGTTAAAGGTGCTATTAAATATAACAGCGAAAATATTCAAATCCATGGCGGTTTTTGAGTAACGTAAAATAGGGCACAATACAACTTTAAAATTGATTTTCCTTCAAAATAGAGCGTTCTAAAGAATCTGTGTAACTATTAAAAATTCTTTTATTTTTATTTTGTTTATTTTGTATATGAGACTTCTAGATGTGGAATTCCCTTGAGACTGCTGTCTTCAATTGCTAGAATCATTTCGCTATGCTACTAGAATTTTGCCGAATCTAGAAGTGTTCCACCGGGGATTTTTAATGTGTCAAACACTATAATGATACAGGTTCTACGTTTTTACTTCCTTACCCGAGAAGAAGGCATATATTTAAATTTTCCTCCACTGAAAAATTTATCCACCTCGATCGGATTTGAACCCGCGTTCCTTGGGCAAAGAAGTAAAAATGCTAACCACTATATCAATCTAGGCCTGCGACTATTAACAATTATTTGAATTCCAGATACATATGTATTTGTACAGTTAGTCACAAAATTGAGCGTACACCACCATAAATAATGTACATTAGTAGAATAAAACTAATAAAATCAATAATTATGTAACAAAATTAGCAATGACTTGTGTTATGAATTGTGTATTTCCGTGATGCGGCATGCCCTATATCAGATTACCAGTTTAAATGAATCATACCTTCTGAAATTTTACTTGTATATTCTAGAATTTATAGTTTCCATATAAATTACAAAATAAAATCCAGTTAAAATAAAGTTCAAGAAGAAATCACAAGCAAGTTACCAGGTAAATCAAATCAAAATAAATTATAAGAAAAAATTGAAACTATCACAGAAAAGTCAATGGAATAACCAGCAAAAGTTTATTCTCTTGACGATGGATAAATAAGTTAGTGTTTCTGAGCTCGAAATACCCTCGACGCATTATACAGAACAAGAAGTTAATACGCAGAAAACATGTAAAAGCGCCCACGTACGATGATAAAACATCATGGCTCAATTATTGCAAATAATTTATGATAGTTACTAAATCTAACTAGCGGAACATGGAAAAAAGGCAACTGCGTTGATATCGGCTTTACGCTTTAAATATTTTGCAAACTGTGCTAGACAAACTACAAAATAATTTTGACTACCTGGTTTCGAAATTACAAATGCATTATGGAGACAAGCACCTGCATCAATTAAGGAATAAAAGTCAAAAGGTTGGCGCAAACCTTCATGAAATAGAAGACAGAATTCCACGATTAGTTATGTTAGCATATTCGACGGCTTCGAGAAATCTGGAGTACAAAAATGTATTGGTGGTCTTCGAGCTTTAGAAATACAGAAGGTCCTATGACCAACTCACCAGAAAGATCTTACTGATTCATTTCCTCATACATTGGAATCTGAAGCGACCAAACAGGTTTGTAAGGTATATGCCTGCGTGAGGGCTGTGGAAGAAATTCGGAATCGCGATGGGATCCTGGAAGGGACAATTTTATGAAAAGACTAACTCAACCAAAACTACGATGTTGAAAATGTGGACAACTTGAGAAAAATTATAAGATTTAAGAAATATTCCCATAGACAATACAGACCATCAGGAATATTATGCCGGAAGGAACCACTGTAACTATAATGCTTTGTCGAGAAGAGCTTGTCTATAAGACCGTAAACAACTGGTCTCGGCTGGGATCAAAAATTGAAGAACATCTCAAATGTACCACTATCAATAACCATCATTGGGGACCTGAAAAAATGAGGCCAGATCAAGAAAACGATGTCGATTCTGAAATCAAAGAACCTTCATCGAAGATCTCCATGGGAAGAAGTAGTCCAATTTATCAGTGTATTACGTGTAAATTATAACTTAAACAAATTAAAGACTTCTTGACTCTTTCGGTGTTGGTAAGGGGTTTTGCAAAAATGCCCACGGCTAAGCTCGTGTGGTTGAGACCTTATATCAGGGCGCCAGGTTTGCCTCCTACAAATCTGCATACGAAGATTCCTCGAGCCGATAACCA
>JAHWXV010474913.1:0-15045 GCA_024586415.1 Phrixothrix hirtus | reverse complement strand
CTACATACTTTTAACAACTAAATTGCTTTTGGTAGTTACAATGTACATTTTTGCAAATCATTCTGGACATACGTTTTGTTAACCATAGGTGACTCTGATAGACGAGTTCTTTTACACACGTTATTATATACCAAATGTTCGTATTAGTTTAATAATGATTTTATACACCAATATTTTATTTTCTAGTGATATTTGTAACACGTCCTAGAAAACATTTTTATATTTTTAAATCTAACCGCTTCCTGTAATAAAATATGGTTTCCCCCTATTCGCAAAAATATATACTTAGGTATTCAAGGCATACTTTCTATAGTATTTATTAGTTGAAAACTGAAACTAGTGGATGGGCGCCCATTTTAGATATGAAGGTTACATCAACCAATTTTGATTATCTAGTATTAATAATCCACTCTCTAAACCACAGCACCAAATTATTTAAATCTACACAGAGATATTGGAAGGCTAAGTTAGGATCAGACGACAATAATGCTGTGTTGTAGGCGAAAGTGACGGTCGGGGCTTTTGACGCAGCAATTAGCTCAAATGTGAGGGGGAAGTATAAAAATGAACCAAAAACATTCCTTGCGGAGCTGAAGAGTTAACAGATGTATGATAATCTCCATACGTAAAGGGTAAACATCTGATGATGAGAAATGGTCTCAAAATTTCAAAATACTCTATGTACAATATGTTTTGAGTTTAAATAATGAGCCTCCATAAGACACTATGCCAAAACTTACATAATGCCGAGGGATAGCATGGTTTATAATTTAAGTTATTTATAATTATTGTAACTGACTCTTGTGTTTGTTACAATTTAATAACTTACATCATAAATATTTTTAATTATTAATCTAAATAATAGGATTCTTCCCTTTAATAAAGTAAGTTTTTATACATTTTAGAAACAAATTTCTACAATATTTATAGATAACTCATCAATTCATTTTACAATTATCATTTCAATTTTGTAAGCGAACATTCTGTGTGCCTTGCTTCCAAGTCATATTGATTTTTTTTGTTCCTTTTAAGTTATTTTAATTTTTCGACTAATATTATAAAATTAAATAAATTCTCTAATTTAATGTAAAAGAGCTGTAATTTATAGTACTCGCAAATTAGGTAAACCTAATTTACAACTATTTATTTCACTTTCAGTATTTTGAATTTTCATTTAACGCCCGGTCAAATTTCCTTGTACCAGAGCATTTGTTCGATGGAATCCGATTCTGCGCAGTAGTTCTAACTTCTTAAGCTTATTTGAGAATGATTTTTATCAGAGTCCTTTGTTAAAATGCAGGCTTAAGTCATTAAATGTATTTTGTAATTTAATTATGTCATTTGTGTGTCAAACTGAATGTTATAGTAAGTTCTATAGCTATGTTTATAGAATGTTGCTATTAATTTGTTACCCTCAATTAATTTTTTACTCAGCAATAAGTAAATATAGCGACACTGATTGGTCAACTAAAAGTTAGAATTTAAGCTTGGGGCACACTTCAATCACCGATGCCTTACCGAGGTTATGCTGGGGTGCGGGTGATCGTGTTACCCCAGCCAGGACCTTGAACACCCTATTTTCCACATCAATCCCCAGCATAGTGAATTGGACTAATAATGCTCAGAAACTGCTTGATCGCCAAGTCTTGATCTGGTTTACGGATGGGTCAAAGTTAAGTAGCTCTGCTGCAGCAGGTATTTTCAGCAAATCTCCCAAAATGGAAGTAACTATTTCGTTAGTGCATTACGCTTCTGTGTTTCAGGCTGAAATGTAGGGACTATCACAACCTACACCTTACTATCTTCACCGACAGTCACAGTGTCATAAAGGCCTTATCCAACCTCTCCTTATAATCTAGATGATGTGGAAGTGTTGGCAAAAACTTCAGACTCTATCATATAGGAACAACAGAATAACTATTTGCTGGATTCTTGGCTATCAGGGACATACAGGTAACAGAAAAGCAGATTCGTTGGCTAGGGCAGGTACTGCTATCAGCTGCCCCTAACATTGGTTTACCTGACACCCTTTTTAAATCCACTATTTAGGCCGACTTGTTCTTCAGGTTCAAAAAATGTTGGGATAAACAAACCATTAGACAGGCTAGAGCTTTAATTTTGGGCCCAGCGTCTAAACAAACTAAATTCCTACTTTCGTTCAGCTGCAAAGGAATCAGAGCTTATACTAACAGATCGTAGCTTTAAAATAAGCCTAACTACAATTGGAGTCCAACAAGATCCTCTCTGTAGGAAATGTAATGAAGACGATGAAACATTTCATCATTTCCTCTATTATACGATTGCCCAGCTTTGGTCAATGCCCGATACTGTATTTTTGGGTTTCAATTCCCTGAACCCAACAGAATTTTAAATGTTTCCTATCCAAGATACCCAGGTTTCTGAAAATCTCACGACTACAGGGATAATTTAATGGACAGTTGATACAATGGTTATGACAGGTTTGAATGCCGGTTGATTAATTGAATCTGCCTTACAAAAACAACAACGACTCACCTTAGTATGTTAGGCATAAACCTATAGTATGATATTTTCAATATAAACATAAATCTGACTACAGTAGCACTTAGCATTTTGTGGACCAAAATACAACAGCTTGGGCGCGGCACTAGAAAGTATTGTATACAGTCAACAGGATTATAATGCTGATATTAATCTTTCGCCACCAGAAATAAATTATAAGTAGATGCAGAAGACATAGACGAAGAGGTTATACAAACTACTCAACTTCCTACTGATATTCGTGGCGGAATATAGGTCCGTTGTAACGGAATAAAACGACGCTACGCCTCCTCGGAGACTAATTGGATGTATGAGTTCAGAATGAAGTTACGGGGTAGTTTCGAATAAGTTCGGTTACGCTAATTACCTAAGTGTCGATATTGTTTAACTTAAATCTAATGCGTGCGAGTAATACAGTTTGGATTAATACTACGACCAAGTTGGAGACCTAAGAACAATATCCATTATAAAAATCTAACATGCTGGGTTGTAGCGCTTCGTCAGATTATAATGTTTGCTTTCCTGAATAGCTACAAATTAGGTAAAGGTAGCTTATAACTAGTATGTGTCAATAAAATGGATCACTAAAATTAATTGCCAGTGTTGACTCTTTATCTTTATATTTATTTATTTATTTTTTTTTTCAATATTGTATTGCTTGTATCAACTAAACCTGTAGATACGAGCATCATTATATAATGTATATAGTGGTAGTTTGTAATTGGGAGTTAGTTATTTACTGATTCCTGTTAATTACCCAAATTAAATCAAAATAAAGAAAATAATGAAATAAAATTGCCACTTTCACAATCATGTAAATGAATTAGCAAAACTATATAATTTAATTGTAATCGTGGATCCAGCAATGTTTCATGATGTTTGGTAGGCATTAATACAAAACATATTTTAGTAATAATAGTTAAATAATTATAATTCACGTTTTAGCTATACTTCTGAATGTCCTCAAGTAATTCTTATATTATGGTGATTATAGATAACAAAATAGATTTGGCTTTAACTAAAGTACTGTCTGTTTAATGCAGCGATTTGTATTTCTTATATTATGATCGTTACGCTGAAGTGATCGTAATTCTGCAACACGTGCGACGATAGTTGTAAATAAATAGAGCGGACTTACTTATTATCAGAGGACGGTGCGGTATCAAACTTATAATCTTTACACTGACGTTGTTAACAATGATTAATTACGATGGTAATTTAAAAGCTAAATGAAAATGTGTAATAGATCACCTTCGTTCTATATATAAAGGTCACTTAAGAGGCTCTCCTGAAGGGATAGCAAGTGCATCGAGATAAGATCTGGTAACAGCTTACGTTGTGTGGGCACTTTAGATCTTCAATAATTATTTACAAGTAATTAACAGAGTAAAATGCTTTCAAGAACTCAATAAATAGTTACTTTTAAAGGAAATAAGGCTAAGCTGATTGTAGTCGTATCAACAATAATAAGATAAGTAACAAATAACAATTTAATTATCACAACAGCAAATACAGTAGTTTACAGTAATTCAAAAGTCAAGTATAATTAAAATGAATGTGAAATATTGTAATTAACGTTGAATAGAATTTTAATCAAAAGAATATGTGATCAGAACGAGTGTTACCAGCATTACAACGAAAGTTCCAGATGTGATGTCCTTGATAGGCAGAATAATTAACCTGGTCCACGAAGTGTAACGTTGTTGACGATAGTAGATATAGCAGATATCGAAGTCAATTGTAAGATAAACAGAGCAGTAATGGTAACGACTATGATAAGACAAACATCAATCTGAGTGAAGCTTGAATTGAGGTTTCACCTGATCTAATCGTAAAAGCCAAGTTAAACGACGTTGCAGGTGAAGCCTACAAAGACATACTGCAAATGAAATGACGGTTTTAAATTATAATAATTGTGCACAAAACAAGAATATAGCATTAAATGTAACAGTAAATAGTATTGTTAAAATATTTAAAATTTCTAGGCCGAAAGTTAAATTTTATAAAAAATAATTAACCAACTTGAAAAATTCCCACCCCAATTTAGAAACCAAAAATATATATCCCTAATACATTTGCTGTGCAGATATGAAACTTGTAGAGTTTGTAAAATGGAAAATAACGGATAATTTGTGGCCAAGTTTAGGGTTCATAAGATCGTAGAAACTTTCATAACGAAGTAATATAGATTGTGTTTTGCTAATTCTGTCACTAAATGTTTAAGACAATGTCTTTCAATAAAAATCAAAAAATATAATTCAACAACAAAATAGGTGTAGAATAGATGTACCAGCTGGGATGATATCAGGTCATCATGACCTCGTTGATAATGATAATGCTAAACGGATGTTAAATAAAAATTTGAACTTACCTAAACGTGGAAAAAATTTGTTAGAAAAGATTTAATAGAAAATACCAATTTTGGGTTCTACGAACTTCAATGACTGTCTTTTCAGCACCCTTCTATTACTAGAGACCTCTTACTGACATCTGAAATAGATTTAAATTAAATTTTGCCCAAAAATGATCCAAAAGAAACAATGCAAATGTCAGCCTTCAACCAGATTGCTACGGACTCCCTTTCTCACAAAAATTCATTGTTAAAGTAACAATTAGTTGTTAATATTTCATTTTAATGAACTAGGTGTTAAAGTTAGTATTTAATAGAAATCACAATTAATAGATATTTTAAAAGACGGGCATGTAACGTGCTCGTTGAAGTTGAATCGAAACTGTCTGTTCAATTCAATGTCACATTCCTCTCTCCTTCCCCGTGAGCTGGTCTGGTGCTGCTAGATATATCTATGTTGTGTTACAATAAACTCCTGAAATTAATCATATTAATTATGTAACAACCGTTACAAACTTCCGACAGAAAGAATTTAGAGGCCGTACTCCGAATTCAGGATTACGATAAGTTAGCGGTTACTACAACAGTACCAATGGAATAAATTTCCACTAGTTTAGAGTTCTGCAACACTGTAACAATGTTATTATTTTAAAAAGCGAAGGTATGTAAACTAATAATGGACTTAATGTTACATACAGGAATAGTATTTGTCTCGAATGGATACGGAAATGAACGAGTAAATGCACTATTAATTTTAATCGAATCAAGATCGATGTATACGGGTTTTGTTAAATACTTTTCAGTATATTTCAATCGAATGTCGAGCATTTGTAACATTCCGTTTTTATTTGGCTACGAATGATACATTCAGATTTATAAATTGATTTAGTTCCATATTCTAATAGTAAAAAGAAACCTTTATTTTTGTACGTTTTAAAATATTATATAGAGAATTCTATTATTCGGAACCGCTGACATATACGTCGTGGAACTATTTTCAAACTAACTCTTTTTAATTAGAATCGCTGTAAAGATAGATAAGATACAAAATATAAAATTCAAATAGAAAAATTATTTTACTTCTTGAATTTTTACATAGTAAGTATTGATTTGGAACGCTTTCAAAAAGATAATGTAATTGCTTTGATGCTTTATGTACTAATTTTAAGTACATATGTAGGTGGTTATTAATGTTTCAGAAAGGCTTGAACGGAATAACAGTATGGCAGTTACTTGATAAGAGAAAATCCTCTATTATCCTTTCTACAAATTTTGACTTGTGAATAGATTAGTATTAATAAATATGTGTAGTTAGCAACAGGACATTATTAAATAAATAATCGCCGTAAACTTTCTCTAAACAAGGTGGAGACGCCTTATCTGAATGACCGCATAAGTGTGGTTCCTCCCTAAATACACACAATTATCCCAATACAATCGGTAGCGATGTGCCTCTTGTGTTGTTGAACATCCCATGATTATCTCTCATAATAATAAACCCCTTCCAGACAAATAGTAAGCTGTCAACAATACTGTGCTATTCCACCTAATCTATATTTAGGATAAATTTATACACAAGGAAAGGATGTTTTATAAATGCTTTTAAAACAAAGCACAACATGGGTTTATAAATAACATTTTATACTGTAACTGTAATTTTGTAATTTTCCCTTATTTAGATTACATCGTTAACCTTCTTTTTAATCATATCTCTTTCTATGGTTAGTGTTCATGTTATACATACTTCTTATGGTCGTATTGAACCTTATCAAAATTTGGCTATAAACATAGAAAACGCCGTTTTAAATTTTTTATATAATCATAAATGTTCCAAGGATAATAAAACATTTCTGTTACTAAACATAACTTGAAATTTTAATAAAATCTAATATCCAGTTATGTAAACGCACTAGATAATATTCTTCTTTATCTATTGCAATTCTCAGTTTATATCAACTTTCAAATTACAACTTGTAAAATGATATTTAGACATGTTTAGTAGCAACCATTTAATAAACCTCTAAAACTTCGCTGTTTTAACTTTTATATTATTTAAAAACAATTTCGGTGATATATAAATAAAATGAGGCCTAATTGAATGCTGTTTTTTGAATTTCAGGTCTTAATCATGAGACATCTAAAAACGAAAGATTGCCCTTTACCTCCAGTAAAAGCTTCGCCGAAGACAATGGGTAAGATTCCACACCTGTCGTAACACCGCAGAAGCTACTGTAATACTCTGCTACGTAAAGCAGCTTTGTCCTAGATAAAAGGAAAGGGAGAATGAAAAGCACTCGGCTAGGGATTAGTAGCAAGCAGGCCTTAAGACGAAGGAGTATACAAAATAATGTTGTCAGACTAGATCAACCTGCTCGGAGAGAGATGGTGGCGGGCGCCTTTAGATCTTCGTGAACACTGAAAATACTTACTTGCTCCAAAAGGAAAAGATAGTATGGTGAAAGAACGATAAATAGTAAAGCTAATGAGTGCCACGCCGCTATTCCTACAGGAGCGTCACCGAGCAGAACCTGTAAAATAAATAGACACTGTTCGTTTGTACCGGACATGTTAAAGCCAAAATATACGCGTGAACACCCAGTATGGTACCTGAAAACTAGAACTGAAACATTGAAGTAAAAGTAAATAATTTTTGGTGCATTCACTAAACACAACTTTATTAATGCACTCTGTATTTGTTACAATTTGTAATTCTGTAAAAGTAAGTGTAGTGTTGAGAAATGTGAACAGTTACTTGACATAGAGTGTAATTAAAAATGGTTATAGCAATTTACTCAAGCACAGCAATTAAAGAAGTAATAACTATATCTAAATATCGACGTCTTTAGTAAAGGTAAAAATAGTTTCGGAAACTGTTAAAATCAATGTTACAACTAACATGTTTGGAAAAATAAGCTATCATCTGTGAAGCATAAAAGGTCATGTCAAACGTCGTACCGAAATTGTGGAATGAAAACCAAAATCTAAAATAGCATAAGTATTGATATAAAAATATTTAGTCGTTAATGATACAAAGCAAACTTTCACATGATTTAAATTCCTTATGGTAGTATTTAGTTCGTTGCAGCAGAGCTCAAAATTTATATAAATAAATTACGGCCTAATCTAGCTTTCGTTGCAATTAAGAAGAGTGTAGTGTTCTGTTTAATACGGACAGATTTAAATTAGCATGATTAAAGCAAATTCAGAGTTGCCTATTGAATATTAAAATCAAATTGTAAAATTAGTTATTTAAATGCTTAATAAATTATTTCACTAATTGATTAAAATAGCCATGTAGATTTAACAGATAAAATAAAATTATCTATTTAAAATATCTTTGAGGTTTCTAGGTTTGTAATAAAATACATCAATATTTTTAGTGTCAATCGATTAATACAAATTTACAGGAGAAATGCAGTAAATGTTCACAGGAATGTATCCCAATAGCGATAGTTTCATATTTTACAATGTCATGGACAAGGTGATAGAACTAAAAGGTAAGCCCATTGAAGAAAAGACTAAATAGGTCTACCGAAAAACTAACAGATCATTAAGAATCACAAAGTTTGTAAGCTAATATTGACATTTAGTTGGAAAAAGTTTATAAACGGCATACTGTTCAGGGATAAAAACTAATGAGTGAGTACCGTAATTAGATTGAAATTTACTTGAGAAACTATTAAATTGGTTTTTTAATGAAAAATTCGTTATCTTAGATTAACTTTTAACTACTAGAAAATTATATTGCTTATACTAAATCTTATATCATCATTTTACTTGGTTTAATACACCAAGATATTAAGGTCAGTTTCAAACATGACCTAAATGTCAATTGAAAACTTAAGTTTATGAGTTTGAAATTTGTTAACGTATTAAATAATTGTTCAAGTAAAATAGTCTGGTTTGGCAATAAAGATTAATAATATACAGTCTGAAACAGAATAAAGCGTAGAATCATAATTAAATAATTGATTGAGGTGACTACAATCAATCAGATAGCGGTATATAAAAGCTAAGCAATTAAATTCAATTTTGTAGTGATAATAGCGTTGATACAGAGCAAATACAAATTCAAAATAGAAAATTGGAGTACAATGGACAAAAGAGTTTATAATAGTACCAATACTTAGTGTGTTAATAACTTAATCCATTTTAATAAATAAATAAAAGATTAATACACTAATACTATGTATGCCAAAATGCGCACCTATCGCTTACATGTACATCACTAGTTCTAAAATTTTATTTTGGTTATTAAAATAATAGCGTGGTAATACATCCGCCCGTTGACACCCTGTGTAAGGTAAATAAACAAAAATTCTGTTGGAAACCCGAGTCATGGCTATTGTGTGCGAATCTAATACAGTAATAACAAAAAAAATATTAAAATAAAACCTAAATAAACCTTAGGATTGATCAATTTCCGGACGCTAACATTACATTCAAAATTTTGGGTTGAAACAAGGAGATGCCTGCTCGAAGAAAATATTTGTAACGAATGCGGCTCTTTAATGAAATCAATATCCCCGGTTTGCGTACAATTTGAATTTTATAATGACTAACAACTGGGTCATGTGTTTATACATCATTCTCTTAAAGTCAGATACTCAACCCTTATTACAGAGGTTCCCAAACAGGCTTGTATAATTTCGTTAACGATTTTTTTAGGAAACTCGAAGTAATCTTTTAACAAGAGTCTTTTTGTCTTGATTTAGAACCATTGAGTGTGTGGTGCAACTCTGTAGATGGATTTCAAACTCACCATGTATATGGAAACCTAACATTATATAAAATACGTTTATCTTACACTAAAGCCAAAGTTGGTTCTTAAAGGAAAGTCTATGTAGTTTCTTTATCAGAAATACGACGTAAATGCCAATGTAAGTAGCCTATGAAAGAACAACGTTGTATCCGATTTGGTTGACTAAGTTAGTTTCCCTTATATCTATTCTTAGTAGTTTTGATAATGTTGAATTTTCGATGGCTATACAACGTAGTTTATGACTAAATCCTACACACTTCTGAGGTTTATGCTGCTACGAGATTTGTATTTTATGTATCATGGCCAAATGGGTGTCAAGCTTTAACGTTATAAATTGTTTTTAAGATGCTACTTATTCGTACAGGTGAGAATAAAAACGAATGCTTATTAGTGTCTATTAGTAGACTAGCATTACTACCGATATTATCCACGCCTGGTGCATGGTATTAAAAAGTACGCGAATTAATTTGGTATTCCGTTAAACGTTGGTTTTTGTTTATTGCTACTGTTGTTCTTATTTATTCTTGTTCTACTTCCAGCTGCTTTGGACTAATTAGTTTCCTATTGTATATTTTCTTAGCTAAGCAAAAGTCTACTATAAATTTCTTTGTAAATAATTCTAGCTTGTTTATATGTTTTTTCTCGATTTCCACATGATATGGTTAACGAGATCAAAATCCACCCCCAAAGATAACAAGTTTGGTAAAAATTTGGCCGTCATTGTTTGAAGAAATGTAAATATAGCTCAGATGTTTTTATGAAATCAATTAAAAACCTTGGAATTACAAATTCTAGGTTGAATTTTTTTCTAAAAATGTATAGCTCCGTAATTCTATAATTCCATAATTGTTGGGGTACGAAAAACAGTAAAAGCCAGGTAGGCTTTTAAAATCAATTCAAAAATTAGTCGACAAATTTTTATGAAATTATCATCAAATTTTTAAACATAATTTATTTTTCTCGAGTGTGAGTATTCATTTTAAGATATATGTTTACGTTCTTAGTAGAAAGCCGACATTACAACTTCAACCTGGCGGTTTTATTTAAAATTTCAATTTCACTAATAATGTTGCCTGTATGTTAATAAAGACCAAGTTCCGTTGATAAAGTAGATATAAATGCAGTTATATTTTGTTGTATGTTTGATGATTTGATAGTTATGTCTAAACAAATCATTACAGTTTATATCATACTTAAAATTTGTCGCCCATTATTCAATAATTTTATTATACAAGTCAATTCTATTTCGTATAATGTCACACAAATGACACATTTATAATCGCTATTTCTTACAAAAATATTTCTATCAACATAGTATATTCGAAATATCTAAAATTGATCCAACGAAAATAAAAAGAACTATGTTTTATACTTAACGAAGATCAATTTAAGCGGCCTAGAGTTTTGGAATGAAACATATATAAAACCTCGCTGCTTATATTTACCTAGGCAGAATGCATAAATTTGTTGATTTCACTTGAAATCGGTTTCGAAAAATATACCAGCTAAATCTGAACAGCGATAAATTAGTTGGATAATGCTGCAGTAATTCAGTTACCCGATTGCACGTCCATCGTTTGGCGCGCATCAATCTGGATTAGTTTCACACCTATACTGAGTTCAGCCAGAATACTGATTTTATCCTTAATCTATCGTCTTTTTTTAAACATCCGCTTGTGAAAGAGATGCGATGCTAACGATAAATTTTTCATTTAGGAATACCCAACAAATATATGTAATGTATTCCTCTAACAAGCAAAATTACGGCGGATATTTCATTAAACATGAAGCGTTGGTCATACGATAGAATAAAGAGATTAACGATTAGTAACGATGGAATAGGCTCATATATTGTGTAGTTAATGCGAAATTTCGTTAACTTGACCAGAACATGGAAGTGATCGAATACAATTTTCTGCTCTATTTATTTTACTTGTAGCAACCGTGCTGCGAATCCTTTTGGATAATCGGATAGATCGTCTTCTATTTACCGAATTTATTGGCAGCACTTTTATTTCCACTTCCATATGTAATACATTTCAACAATACAACAACTTTTGTACATATTATCTAGACAATTTGTAGTAATTTTTCTTCGGGGTTAAAAGGGAATGGTTTCAAAATGAATTTGAACGATTAAGTTTGTTTTAAATTAAAATTATAATTCTTATTTACATTTTATTATTTCCTAGGGTATATTCGAGGGTATATCTATATGAAGATTTATGTAATTAATTTTTAATTTAAATTTATAAAACGGGAGAATCCTGTAGAATATTTAACGTTTGCTATTAAAATACTTTATCGATTTTTTTAATTATAGCTAAATGTACTTAAATTATGAACTACAACAGATACCTCAATCCATTTATTTTTTTGATGTAAGGAGAAACTGATGCAATTAGGAAACGACAATAAAGTATGTTATAAAGATCCTGCTGTATAAGAAGGGAAACTCGGCTCTGGCTATAGAAAATTTATATCGATAAAGTAAATTTAAGTCAGATAAAAATTTTTCAATCCAAGTGTATGTAAATATTTAATACTAAAAAACAATATATTGAACTAATTACCTACAGTACATGGTATTTTCTAGCTTAACTATAAAAATTGGATAGATAAAATGTTTAGCCTCAAATAAGTGGCCGAGATTTATTCATATTACTGTTTATAATTATGCGAAATATTTACAATCAACATTTTACTATGAAAAACTTTGAAAAATATGCTAAGGGTGACATGATAAATTGTAAATCTAATACCCTGGTAATGCTTTTAGTTAAGGGTTTCAGTGTCACAGAACCCTATACCCTTTTAAGAAGATCTCTAGATAATTAGTTAAATTCCTAAAGAGATTGAGTATGAAGACCAACTGACGGACACAAGGTTAGAGATCCATTTAACCCGAGCTATAAGTTGTTGCGGTTATACTGTGTAATATAAGAGAAGGTTTTGATAGACTTTTGCTGATCAAAATCAGGCAATTTCCGGTGTCTTTTAACATTCTCCAATTATTCCTTGATAAGGGTTGTTAAATATTTAGATAGTAGCATGGTAAAGGATTTGTTTAAAGTATGTCTTTAATTAGCTAGTTGATGCATTTCTAACTTAGTAACATAACTTAAATTGATTCTCCCTCCTACCAATACCTAATTTTAACTGGTCACGTATAGTTCTTTGGTAACTTCCTAACTTAAGTAAATTTTAGTCTATTTGAATAAATAATCTATCTTCTCTGACAAAATAAAGTATTATTTATAATATCGTAAGTTTGCGGCATAAAAAACCATCTCACTTTAGAGAATTATTTCTCATTACCTTACCATGTCTTTTAATAAATTCAGCAAATTATAAAAAAGCGTGCACTTCACTGGTTTCCCAATTATATCGCTTAGACTAGGAAGTAAAAAATATTTTTATAAAAATCAATAATTTACTTGACTTTAATGTTGACAACCTTTTAGAAATAGCAATTCAGAAATACTATAAATAATAAGAAATGATGAATAGGTTACATTTATTGTTTCAGCACTGTCAATGAAAATATTCCATAATGATTTATGTAAGCGGTAGAATTAATTTTGCTAATCACATTTATTATGGTGTTTAACTCTGCAATTATTTTCATTTAAAATTCGGACATTGCGTTGTAGGGGTGACTGAATAACCAATTGATATTGTATTTGGGTACAACCCTACTCCTATTTGATACAACTACGTTGCTGTGTTTCTGTCGTACAGCAATACATACATTAACAGCTAAATGGGGTGCTTAGATTTAAACGTAATTCCATTTAATTGGAAATTATTGCCTGACTATCTCCGGTAACTTTTTACTACTGTTTCTAAACAGCGACGCTTTGTGAGGAATTAATGACTGATCTGTATATCACAATAGATCTTCAATTAAATGTGATGTTTTACTAATAAAATATTACATTATTGCAATGATTAATTACCGTGTTAAATATTTATAAAAATGTTTTATTTAAATTTTATTAACCTAATTTAATTATATTTGACAACTCAAACTGCCTATTTAATTAAAAAAATTTTACGTTATAAAGAATTTGTCAAAGAAATACATAAAAGAAGAGGAAATTTTTAAATTATTTTGTACTGAAACCTTTTTTGTACAAGGTGAAATAAATAATTTTTAAACTATAAGAATACAATCAGAAACAAAAAAGGATGTCATAAATCTTTATTACAAGGAATGAACAACAGTCGGCAATGCTACTAGAAGATTAGACGATGGCATACGAAAGTGACAACATATTAACAATTTAAATAATATAAAAAAAGAGGAATCTTCTTCTTTATCTTATTTATATTAAAACTCCTCATAATATAAACAATAGATGGCAGTAATGAAGTAAGTGACGTTCTAGATAAACCCACCGTGAGGGGTAATGAGATCTGGCGGGGGGAGGGACGAGGTAGAGTTTCCCGCCCCCCTGCAGTTTTCCTTTTGCTTGTATAAAATAAGTAGTAAGAGAGCGAGTGAGAGGGTGTGTGAGTAAGCTAGAGCGTGTGTGGGCATGGCTGTGAATGGAGTTTTCCGGGTTTTGGTTAGACTGAGCTCGAAGAGTGGGGTTATGGTGGTGTGAGAGAGATGTAATTTAAGTGGGTGTAAACGGGGCGTGTGTGTATTGTAACGTAAGTGGGATGTGCCTTAGATGTTGCTTATATGAAAATGAGTGAGTAGGAGCGTGTCTAAAGTGAAAGTAAAATGGCGCGCCGACATGCGATTGAAAAATATATATAGAAAGAGCGAGAGAACAAAATGGCGTGCCGACGTTAATGTACTTATTGCGGCTATACTTATGAAGAAAGAAAATAACAATTATTAGCATGTGATTAATCCTTTTTTCGCGTGATTGATTCGATTTGATAATTTGCATGTATGGTAATGAGGAATTTTTGTGCGATTGGTGTACTTGGTATAATTTTTTTCACTTGGTGTAATTGTTTTCACTTGATGTAATTGTCGTACTTAACATAATTAGTGTTAGTAGTAGTCTACTATGATTTATTATTTAACCCTTTCGCTAATTTGCATATTATTATGTGCTTTCGTAATTGATAAAATTTTTATAAAATAGGTATTTTTTCAAACGTTAGTCGTGTTTGAAAACATTCGTTTGAACTTACGTAAAAATTAAATTTAGAATTTTATCATGATATTTTGAAAATGCACAAATATTTAGAATTTCATTAATACTAGTTTAAAATTTTATTCTAAGAATAGGTGAAACGGATGGTTCAAGTTAGTCGTTTTAAAAACGTTCGTAAAAATTTTTAGAATTTTGTATATTATACTTTTTCGTGACAAATATCTAGAATTTCATTTTTAATTCATTTTTTCCTAATTTACTGCATACATGCGTAATTACAACACTTAATATACTTA
>JAHWXV010474901.1:0-11374 GCA_024586415.1 Phrixothrix hirtus | reverse complement strand
TCATCCCCCCCCCCCCCCTTCTCTACCGCATAGCTACTGAGCTAGAATCCGTGGCAGCCTTTCATTCCACCAAAAGCACGAATGGTAATATGTATATACAAATTAATTCCACCACCATTATCATTAGTTCTCCAGATCCCGCTCAATGTAACGTTCTATAACTCGTTTGCATATTGTTAAAATTGTTCAAATCTATTATATTCTACTCTGGAATCAAACATATTCACCTTCTTGCTAATTAACACTAGAACTGCCTAATATCACCACCGGGACAAAAATATCCCGTCGATAGTATGGTTCACTATAACTATCTACTCTGTTCCTTATGTTAGAGATTGTTGTTTTACGGGTAAAGGTTCATTATTTTAAAATAAAGATAAAAATGTACGCGGGTGTAAAATTTATTACATGTAAGCAAACAAAATTTGGTTAAAAAAAGAATAATATACCTAACTTCTTTAAATTATAGTTTTCACAAACATTACGTCTGTTACTTAGTCTTGGTAAGAATTTACATGCCTTCTTTATCACCATATTGAGATTTGTAAGATGCACAAATATAAGAATTTGGAGTTACATACTGATTTATGACATGACCTACAAATATAAGCACTTTTCCCTTCTTTACAAGATTTTCCCATCGTTGGCGATGTTTATTTACTTCTGACTGTTCCTGGTGAAAAACTGGTGCATCAATTTCGGCTTCTGTATATTCTTTGGAGAGTTCTTTAGCGAGCTTTAGAAGAAAATCTCGTCTTGATATTTGCTCATTTGTGATTTCTCTATAAATAAACAACCCGCGTATTTATTTCTGCCAAATCAAGAATATTTTAAAATGTATGCACGGGCCACCTTCTTCCACCGGCCTTCACAGAATATTTTTAGGGCATCTGGTCAACAATGTCAACTCCATATTTTGTTGTATTATAATATGTTACCGTATCAGGCTTTGATTTTGTATTTGTGTCAATTTCTACGTCTGAATGTAAGCAACTCAAAATTATAACACTAACAATGTTAGTGTCGTGTCATTTCCTTAGAATTATTTTTTTATACTTTTTGGAACTCCCTTCGATGTTTGTTGTTAGTGCCTAGCAAACTTGTTCTGTATCCTTTCAAATAGTTTGCAACTGAAAGTGGGGTGAAAAAATTATCACAGATAATATTTCTGCCTTTATTTAGATGTGTACTCACAAGTTTCTTTACTACAAAATCTACAAGGCGTTCGGTACTGGAACGGATTTCGACTTTACCAAGATACGGGAAAGCATTTAGTACATATTTTGAATCTTTTTCGGGGGCCATCCAATATTTCAGTCCGTAGTTGTCAAGCTTGGAAGCCATAAATTGTGTAAATCGGCACCTACATTTTGAAGGGAATAGCTGTTCATCTAAAGAGATATATGGACCAGGTATATACATGCTTTGAGAGTTTGTTATAAATTTGTTCCACACTTCTGATATAAGAGCAAATTTCTCGTTTTTCAATCTCTTTATACGTGTCGACTTCATATCAAACCGAAGGAATTTCATTATCTCTCTGAATGGGTTACGTGACATCACAGATTTACAGAAGGGTATTCACCACTTTACTGGCCAAAGGAGATTCACTCCCATTCCTTATGACTCAGAGGCACCTCTTACATAGGGAATACCCATAAATGCATCGAGCTCATGAAATGACAATGACCATTCTCCATCTCCTAATATTCTATAAGTCTCTGTTTCAGTACATTTCTGAATGTACCTGAGTATAGCCTCGTCAATAAATAAACCCCAAGCACTTGAGGCACTTCCGGTAATGACACATCGTTTTGCATTCAAAGTAGGACCAGACTTCTCTCGCACATCATTTTCTTGTCCACGCCTTTCCACTGTTGAAACATTAGTGGAAATTACTTTCCACTTTGTCCCGTCAGGATCTTCAACCTCCGTGCCGACAGTTAGTTGACTATAATTTTGTCGCTTACCTGAAGCTTTTCGTCTTTTAGCAGATGCAGCACCCACGCTGTTATCTTCAATTAAATTCTGGTTATCACTGATATATTGTAGAACGTTAGTTGAAACTGATACGGCATCATCATAAATGGCAGCGGCGATATAACTTTGGAGCTGTGTACATCATCTTGATGACTTGTACGCCTAGATTTTAAGCATATTCGTCCTCTAAACAACGCGGAATCTGCGAGAAAATGTACATGGCATTTATTACGAAGAGAAATCTGATAATGCAGTACAAAGAGTAAAATAAATACATCCGATCAGTTGGGTTATTTTATTTCTTACCTCTTTTGCAATCAAGCATATAGAGCGAGGACTGTCAGAATCGTTGCCACTCCAGGTTGAATTGCCTGAGGTTTCATCCATACCCCTCCAGCATTATAACTTCAGCTACTATTACTGTTAAAACTTCGTACATCATCTCTCCGTTCGCTTTCGGATTGATCTTCTTCAATATCATTTAGCAAAGCTAATAGGTTCCCGTTCGTAATTCCAGTGCGACGTATCATTGAGCTATGTCACTTCACGACTGTTCCACTAACAACTGAGACGGACGTAGGAGTATTGTTGGGAGTAAAGTAGAATGCGTTCATTTCGCAACACGTCGGGCATGTTCATTTCTAATCTCACTACTCATATGTAAATGAATTCAATATACGTAACGTGCAGAATTACTAAAATCGCTAAGAGAAAAATAAATTATAATAATTTATTATAATAATTACACTAAATAAATTAAAGCTTAAGTGCTCCTAGGTGTGCTCTTTGCGTTTACTATCTGAAAAACGAACAATACAAAACGATTTATAATGATCTACAGCTTTAATTACATATATGTGACCAAATGTCTCGTTGGCGGTTTTCGGCACTTTTAATTTTTTTTGAAAACCACACATTGCATGGTATAATTTCTTCTTTCAAAATCGAACACCTACAGAAGTAGTAAAAGTCATAGATTCTCATCCTCCTACATAAACAAGTAAACACGATGGAAGTATTTAAAATTTGAAATGTGACGAAAAAGTCCCGCTGGTGGTTCTAGTATTAATTTATCAGTGATGGGTAGTTAAAATAATTGTGAAAATGCATCATGTTTCCTACACTATCATACCCTCTTTAATTTTCATCTTTCAAACTTGACAGTACCGGAAGATAAATTCAAATACAGCTTCCATCAGCTCTTCCGTTACCAGGTAATCTAAGGTGAGTGCAAAAGGTTTATTACTTTAGCTGATAGATAAAATATTTTATAATTCAAAACATAAATTACAGTCCATTATTCTAAAGCTAACCAGCGCAAACAATTTTGTTGTTCCGACTTCTTTCCCATACAACCTTTGTTGAAGGTGTCTCACCTGAACACCCAAATAGCTGAATGTTGCTCTTTTTCGGGATCGTAAGGATATACCCAACTTTCACCGCCCGTCATAATATTGTATACTGGATTAAACGACCGTCGGCAAAAGCGCTTGGCTATGGATTTGTTCCAATTAACATGATCTTCCTTTTTAACCTCTGTTCAATTATGCGGTACCTAACGAGCACAAAGCTTATGTGAATGCAGCTAATTGTAGAAAGTAGAATAGATCGCTTGTACGCCAATGCTCAGGGTTCATTGAAGCTTCCAAATGCTAAAATGACCGTCTTCGACAATTTAGATATTTCCCTCAGGTACGGCAATTTTTAGGCGACCTTCACGATGTTAATGCTTCAGAAATTCACGACCAAAATGAAATTTGTGCACCAGCATTTTGCGGTAGCTAATATACATGACTCAATACCAAACATATTTTTCATCTCATTCTTGAAAATGTAGCAAATTATTGCTCGAATATGCTTGTTGTTCAATTTCATGATTTTTCCATAACGTATGTATATCTTCAAAACGCCGCAATATTTTGTCTTGCTGTCACTAGCGTTAAACTCGAAAAAGTTCAATTGTCATAATAACAGATACGCGCTACTGTCATGGTATCCTAGATAGGCTCAACGTTAAGAGAGCAACCCTTGTATCAAATATGTACATTCTTAAAAATCCATTTTAATATGGACACTATTTTAATAATTACGGGCTTTATAACATAAATTGTTACACATTTTTTATATACTCCAATTATAAAAATTGTTTTCTATATTTTAGTATGTAAATCTTACAGTTGTATTAAGAATGATTTTATGGGAAGCGAAACGTAAAAAATTTGTGGAATTTCAAACTGAAATTTTTGTTAGCACAAAAGAAATCTAACAATATCGTTCAATTATTTGAAATTCTTTCTATTCTAATATGCGTGCATTTAGGACCTAAAACGAACAAACCAGATAATTTATGTAGAAGAAGACATAAGAAAGAAATTTTATCAAACAATATTCGTTCACCTTTTAGTAGTACGGTTATTGTTGAAATAAATACAAATAAAAGCTGTATAATGCCGTATTATTCGAATTTATGTTACCTATTTTCGCGGAGTTATTGATTATAACTCAATACGAATTACGGGAAGGTATTGAATAGAAACAATTTCAAACTTATTTTTCAAAAAGTACATACGACAGTTATTTATCTTGTATATAATTGTAATACAAAATTCTATCTATAAAATAAATTATTTAAATAGTATATTGTAAAACATGACTTCCTTGTTTTGAAAAGGCTGCATGAAATTCTGTGTACTTGATTAACTCAGGGCTAGTAAAATATTAAAAAAATATAATTAAGCAATGTAATTGGCGCTTAATTTAATTAGTTGCAATTATTACTTAACATAACATTTTTTTGTATCTAATGGAAACCTATTGCTGCGTATTTACCTTATAAACTATTCGTTACTACAAAAGGTAAGCGCCGTCATTGATAGTGTAATTTAATTAAATTAAAGGGTACGACAATGTAACAGCTATACTTAAAATTAAATAAGAATAAAGTAGTTGGCACTCTGGCACAAGACAAGTTTACAAGCTACATTTATCATAAATAGGGCTCCAAAGTTAATACAGTGCATGAAGGTTGTTAAGCAAATTGAACAAAACTATAAAAATTAAGAATTAGTTTTTAAAAATTTAAGCAACAATATGTTTGGAAAATGATACCATTTTCACGGTTAGTTCAAAACACGTTAACAAGAGAATTATAATGAATAGTATCAATATTATAATTGATATTTAAAAATTAGGAATTGCAAATATATTACATTTATTCTTTAAAATGACAAACTATATTAATTACAAAGTGTTTACTAAGCTTATGAAGTATTAATTTAGATGAATACATTTTGTACACAACCAATGGAGGTAAATTACATTTAGTACTGCGTTTATCTGTCACTTTCTATTTATTAAAGCATACTGATAGTGGTCTAACACTGTGATAAGGAGTATTATACATTACTATAACCCAATTTGGTTCTAATTTAGATATCAACCTTTTCAGCCGTATTTTAAAATATCTCCATTCATGATAATCCCGATAGTCCCCTATAAAAGTTCAAATTGTAATGCAAACATACGAAGAAACATTTCTTACCTGTCGCTTCAAATCCAAAATTTGAAGAACATTTATTAACAACACCAGAGTCACTACTAACGTAGACACCAATTAATCTTTTTCTTTCACCTGACAAATTCTTGATTCAAGTAGAAAAGTGTTTAACAAATGCTTGTTTTGTAGTTTTGATAGTAGGATCATGTCAAGCATTACTTTTCACATGCTCGACATTCACCCGTTTCGTCTTTGTAAAAAAATTTTATTTCTTCGTCACGGTACGTTTTAATAGCAGTTAAATATTTCCTTCTCCGTAAAACAATAGTTGATTTTTTAATCAAAATCGTTAATCTATTTCGTTTATCGTGCTTAAATGCTAATTGTAATAATAACCGATGTAATAATGAATGATTACATTTTCCTAACAAATCATCTTCGTTAGCAGTTTGCAATTCTTATCTTACGATTGGAATTTAATTAGGAAAATGAAAAAACTATACATATCTCCTTATAGCAGATTTCTTAGATTCCATAGGTTACTGGAAAACTGTCTTCGATGTTCTATTTTTTGGGAGATTTCGCCGTTCCAGTGTCTTAAAGTTCTTTAATAATGTTTCACATTGAATTTTATTCCATTCCAATTTTAATCGAAGTTTGCTTGACTACAATTATCTTACTATCATTTCGCAAATATTTTAAATAAACATTATAAACCATAAGTCCTCGACCGCTTTTCGAGGGTTTTCCTTTAGAATTTGTTAAAACTGATTCAGACATAACCACAAATAGAAACCAAAATTCCGCATTTAGGTTTAGATAACAATATTGTAAATATTAATTGTAATTATCTGAATGGCGATACTCACTGAACCCAAGCAGCTATTAAAAGAAATAATTAAAATTAAAAGGCAGATTTAAAATCAAATCAAATAACAAGAACAACTTACAATAAAAGAAACAACGAAGGTTTTGTCATATTCCTGCTTTAAATGCCTTTAAGCACGGCAATGTTGTAACATTTAAATTTATTTAAAGGTTTTATCTGTTGTCTATTTTAATAGAATTTATATGACTTTGTTACGCATATTCAAGTTGTAACCGTTATTACTCTAGTTTTTTCATAAATATGCATTTTATGGAGTAGTCCCGGGAACATATAAGTAATTTGCTTTCGCGCCTTTATAAACAATACACATTTTGAGATTGCCATTTTTTAGTTGTATACAACTAAAAAAAAATGCAGATCAAGCTTTCCCTATCTATCACTTCGCTTTATTGTTATTTGATTTTCACTATAGTTATTGCTTGCAACAAAGATATATTTATAAATATAGCATTATATATTCAAGAGATCTATTATTTATAAAAATAATTACAATACCTCCATGTTACATAATTTATCAAAAGCTACATGTATTTGAACTGTTATAATATTTAACATGGAGTTTGGTAGTCATAAAAGCATGCTCTGATTAAACACTTCGTTAATGCTAAATAACAGGCTGCTATTTTAAACAACCGAGAATGATTGATTATTAAATTCGACAGCTCCTAATTTTTGTTTGCCATTAAATAAAATCTATAAAATTCTCTCTATATCTAATTTGAAGTAATTATAAATGTGAATAAAATTAAACGTCACAAATCATACTTTATTTTTATAGGTTTATATACAATTCAGCATGTCAGACCAATCTAGCTTATCTTCACTTTCTGATGACAAACACAGACCTAGAAGAATATGTGTTATTAGAGAACTTATTATTCCTTTCATTTTGTATGATGATTTTGATTTCAATAAAATGTTTCATTTCAGTAAAGAAGTTGTAAGATATATATTACACAAATTCGAACATCTTATTGAACCCTATTCGCTTAGAAAGAAATCCAATTGATTCATTGACACAACTTCTTGTAACTATTAGATTTTATGCCACTGGTTCATTTCAAAGCTGCATTGTTGATTATGTCAATATTAGCTAGTCCTTTGTCTCTCGGATAATCAAACGTATTACGCATCATATTATATCAACGATTAATTTTGTAATTAAAATACCATCTACAAGAGAATATATTGCGAGTTTGTACAGATTTTTTATCAAATTCGTGGCATTCGAAGAGTTGTAAAGGTAGTTGCCTGCTCATACATAAAGGTAATATCTCCTAGAGGTCCAAATCCCGAATTATATAGAAACAGGAAGGGCGCCTTGTCCCTTAATATGCAGGCAACATGTGATGCTGATTTAAAAATTTTACACACTATTGTTCAGACTGCGTCAGTACATGATTCCACAATTGACTTAGTAGCCGGACAATGTGGCAGAGGTAATTATCTTCTTGAAGAAATGCATATCCATGTAAGCCATATTTATTAACCCCCACACTGAATCCATAAAAGCCTGCCGAATAAGAGCTTAATCGTTACCATATAACAGGGAACGTGATGGAGAGGTGTTTTGGAGTTCTAAAAAGAAGATGTCGCTGTTTAAGTAATTGATTAACAAACAAAATTAAAACATCTGTAGCAATTATTGCAGCTTGTGCGGTGTTAACAACATTGCAATTGATAACGGTGATCTGGATGCCAACAAAATTGATGAAATATTTGGTGATCACAAAAATGACAGTACTATGGTAATACCTGCAGAAGCAAATCAAGATACTACAATAAGAAATTATATAAATTATTTACTTATTTGTTACAATAAACATTGAAAGAGTATTAATTGATATTATTCAATAAACAGAATTGCTTTTTTTAATTTTAAGTTCCCGCTGAAATAAAATCCATTGTGCTCTAGCCTGATATTAGGCACTTTTTAATTTCTGTAAAAAATATCTTCTTTTTATTATATTAGTGGGAACTTCTCTTTTTATGAGCTTCCTCTGAAGCCGTTTTTCATTACTTATTAGCGCAGGTTTATTAATTATTTCGGGATAATGTGAAATGATTGGAGAAGAGGATATCTTGGGAGAATTCACTTGGACAGCATCTAAATTATTTACAGATAATTGAGGATCTAAAACCTGACTACATGAACATTATCGTTGCAATTTAAATTGAATACAGTATCGTTATGGTATAAAGCGGAAGAATTATATGGATTATCTAGAGGCGCTACTTTCTATCCCACCAGTACGAATATCTGTGGACTAGTTTCACTAACCAAGGTGTATTTAATTCCTCCTCCAGTTTTCAATATTTCTACCTGTAAAAGTAAAACACACCAGATCCCAACATTTATTCCGACTTTTTTCAAGTACGAAGTTTTTCAAATTTATACAAATGCGTCCTACTCCTGGTGGATATTTTGAAGGGAAAACATACACATTTCATTCAGATTTTCATCTTTGATATTCAATTTCTATAGAAACAGAACCAAACTCCGCAAATATTCCGCCGGTGTCTGATCCAAAGGCAGTAATAATTTTTTTTCAGTTCCGACTTTAGAATTAGTTTAGAATAAAATGATTGTGGAATTTACGGGAAACCTTCTCCTGAGTTTTTACTTCAAAATGTGCCGTTTTCCTTGTATATAAATTTCTACAAGTATATTTGAATTCCATTGTTTGCTTCTGACTTCCCAAAAATATTACTGATTTGATTGATATCAAAGCCGTGTAAAGTTGACTCAACCAAATTCGTTTACGTATTTAATTATTTTAGATTTAACCTTTGTGTTAATAATGTTTGAGTTCATTTTTTTTGCACGTGACTCATTTTTCTGTACGAATGGTACTTGTGTGGATTAATGTCAAAACGGCAAGTATCCGATAAATGAATTTCCTTAACCGCAACATAAACACGGATTTTCAAAGCCCAATTGTTTATAATTTAATCAAGATCTTTAACATTTTCTAAATTTGATGTAATATTGTTATTGTCTTCTAACCTATATGATTATAGATTGGCACAGATAAAAATTTTTCTGCTTCGGCTATTTGTTTGATATCGCGATAATCCATTAATGGCGTTCAATTTATCTCGAGAATAGGAAATTTCTATTGAATGGGGCTAAGAAGTTTCTAGTGCCAGTTCTATATCAACAGCGTCATTAAAATCATTAGAGCCGTTTTGGATAAAATCACAAAAATAGAGTGGTACTTCCGGTCAATATATTTTAATTAAATTCTTGCCGCCTTAGTTGCGGAAGGTATGAAACTTAAATATAACATTTCATTTTTTTTACGATATTTAATTTTTGAAATATGTTGTTTAGAATTAACACTTTAAGCACTACCAGTTATTCAATTTTTAGAAATTTATTAGAAAAATCGCTTAGGTCAAATAAAACGGAATTAAATAACCAAGAAATATCCTAACTTTTAAAAGGTCGATAGAGCCAATTTTAAGAAAATCCCGAAAAGCAAAAAATTTGTAAAATATCTATAAATGACAAAAATAAAATGGTAGGTTATTCGTTTCTAACCATACCCTTGAGTTTGCATACAAAGATAATTATGACAAATATAAATTTTGAATTGGCTAGGACTTTTAGCATCATAGTTATTTATCAATAACCATAAAGTAGTTATGTATGTATTTCTTATTTTATTGTTAACCAAGCTAAACAACTACATGATAATTTGAAATATTAAATTCCAAATATACATATGTGCTTTTTATTGAGTTTATTTCATAATAACAAAGAAATTAACAATTATTATCTATTTAATTGATTTAATTTTCATTTGAAAAAAGGAAAAGGCTTAATTGATCACGATTAAGTTCTTTATTAGAATTACTCATCGCAAAAGCTATTAAACTTGAGCTTTTTCAGGTAATATACCTATGTAAATTATTATCGTTGTATAACGACGTAAAATTATAATCTTCAGAAACTAAAAATATGCAATGTTTATAGACCGAGTTCTGGAAGCAATTGAGTATGCAAAAATAGACGAACATGTTTTGGCAACGAATATGAGTGTTTGAGGGCTTTAATAGCAAACTTATCATGTTTCCAATTCCTGGAATTCTCCAATATTTTTTTACATAGTAACCTATGAATCAATAGGAGAAACAGGTGTTGTACACTGTTAAAATGTAAATTTTTTAGGGTAATATAAACATTATACGGATTATATATATTTGAAAAGGTAGTTATTAAAGTAAATAAAAATATTAAAAAATTTTTAAAAATTATCATTTGTAAAAACTCGCAAAAATTTAAATTTAACCATTAAGTACTGTCGAAAAAAATACATCAATGTTATTCAAAAATCTATTACAATAAAACATTTTTACAATCACCCACGACATATTTACATAAATTAGTACAAACCAACCCAGGTTTTGGACAATTACAAGCCATATTGTGGTAATCAGAGTTACATTTTCAAGGTTGTATTATAGATTCCGGCAGAGGTGTCTAGGTCATTTTTTTAGGGTACAAGTTCGATTCTCGCAATTCATAACCAAATTGCATAAAGCTAATAAGTCTAACTAGCGGTTCTGAATAATTTTTCCATAGATATTTTTGTGCCAAATAATGTAAGCATAACGCATCAGATGTACAGATGATGTTTGATAAATTCAAATCAAACTAATAATTTGGGCAACTGATTTACATGGAAGCTCGTCCAATGTGATCATCTGTTTCTTAGAAAAGTAAGTGCAAACATTTTCAAAGCTATGAAATTGTTAACGTTCAAAAAGTCATTTCCAAACGTTGTTAGTTCGTTTTGAACATAATCAAGGGAAGCAGCTTTTAGCGCTAGTTCTTAGAGCCTAGCCGACTAGTTGTATTACAGCCAGTTAAGGCATGCAATGCTAGCAAAATATTGCACAATTTTTCACCAACGGATTGTGCAACTAAGTGATAACCTCAAGCACGTTGTTTTTGATGTGAACCATCGAACCATACCTCTTGACGCCCAATATTTCAAAGCTTT
>JAHWXV010474866.1:0-18002 GCA_024586415.1 Phrixothrix hirtus | reverse complement strand
ACACTTTTGTACATAGGTAAGTTGATTCCAATCGACTTATTTTGATCCCCAGAATACATGGTAGCTCTATGTCCCAACAGTTTTGAGACACCCGGTATATTCCGTATTATAAAAAATTTAGTGCCTATATTAAGTTAAGCACACTAAAAGAGTTTTTAATTACATTGTTATTTCCAGTTAAACATTACTTATTTTACTGTGCTGGTTTACAAACCTTAATTTAATTTTATAAAAATGATTTTTTAAATTATAATCTAACCTTTTTTTTATGTAAGTAAATACTTTTTTCTTAACGTTAACAATTAATACTGAATTTTTATATTTTTTACTCATAGATTCCTATACATGATTTGACAACTATGATTATGCTACATTATTAATTATTTCTAAGGATAATTAATTGTCGAAAGGTGAGTTTGCTGAATTATATGAATTTGAATATCTGTTTTTAATTTTTTTTTAAGTAATCTACGTTAATATTCAATGAACTTACATTAACTATTATAAACGTTATAATATATAAACTCTAAACTGTATAAACGAAGATTTCAAAAATACGTATGTAGCACATTTAAACTATTGCGACATCAGATTCAATGAGTACATTTTGTAAAGCTCTTGAACGAAAGTATTAGCACACTTTTCATCTTCGTTTTCGTTGTGACTTAATTTTTTTAAATCAAACTTCATTCATCATTATGATGAGGTGGTGAGATGTTTGGGTTCAAAATTTGAGACAGACAACAGAGAGCCAAGGAAATTTTTCTAATGACAAAGTTATCCAAGCGGCTAAAAATAGAGAAAGCCGATGTGGTCAAAAATATAGCTTTTGAAATTTAGAATTAAAATTCATGTGTCAGCGTCTTTACATAATTACACTTTAAATATTTATATTTATTAGTAAACTACGCCTTTTTATTAGTATTACATCTGGATAACCTTGTCTACATTGAGATATCTATGAAAAAATTATTTACTTTGTCTTTTACCGAAAACTGTAACCTTGTATTCGGAATTAAACTACGTCTAGTTCCAGTCTGTTTTGCAAAATTTACTATAAAAACATAGGAAGTAACCGTTATTATGGATTTATTATACATATTTATTTTGGCATTGTAAACTTCGATGAGTGTAACTAACCTTTAATGAATTTATTTTTAACCAAAAGGTACCGAGTTGCATTATTGTTTACCTTACTACTGGCTCACTTCACAGTTTATTTATAGAATTGCGCTTAATTAAGATTTACATTGATAATATCGTGGATTGATAAATAAATAGGCAGCCTTGGGTTGCATAATTTTCGGTTTTAGTGACTGGCATCTGTAAAATGTTCATTTTCTTAATTTGACATTTATTTTATAATTATTTAAATGCTTTAGCTTGTTTTAAATGTTTTATCTATTTGCGAGATTGATGTCTAAATACTTGCCAATATACGTAAGCAATTCGACGCATCACATTTTACTTGTCATTTCTTTTGTCTTGTTACCATATTAGTATACGTAATATGTATATATGTATATGTACTTATACCATTTATATGGGATTTCCTATTTCTTATACTTTATCTGTTCTACCTATTTTTTAGTAAAATTATTCAAGCATCCGATTTTCTAACAAATACGAGGCAGCGTTAAAATTTCCTGGCCCACTATAGATCAAGGTAACGCAGTGAGTCAACATGTTGATAACATACCAATTTGTTTTATTAGTCTTGGAAAACATAAATAAATTTTATGACAATTAGTTTTCTTACAACTGTCATTCCTTTATCACGATGTGAGAAGTTACGAAAATTGAGTATCAACCTGTTATCAAATTTCTTGTTCGAGAAGCTCTTTCTTCTCAAAACATTAAAGAAGAGCTAGATGAGGAGCACGCAAAAAGTTTCCTTTTTATTCTGTGATATTACATTGGACAAAACAAATTCGACTGGGACAAGAATTCTTGAAAAATGACGTTAGAACATAAAGAATGGTGGAGGTCGTGACGGCCAACATCGCCCTTGTTAAAGATCTCGTATTAGACGATCGACACTCGAAGTTGAAAGAGGCAACACAAAAGGTGCTACTTTCAGATAAACTCTCTTAGCAGTACAGCACCCAGCGTCGTATTGAATGTGCTCAATCCTTTTTACAGGTCTGTGGAGAAAACCCCGTGGACACGCCAAAGACAATTGTTACAGGAGACCAAAGTATTGCTCACTATTATAATACAAACGGAAGTCAATGGAATGGAGGCGAGAAGAAAAGTACCGCCAAGAGGGTTCACTCTCTGTCGATTAACAAAAAAGATGATGACTACAATATTTTGGTATTATGGAGGCGTTCATCTTATAGACTTTAAAGAACACAAAACCGTAGTCAACGGAATATATTATGCAGAACTTCTGGATAAAGTACAACAAAATATTCGAGAAGGGCGTGCGTTTGCTCCATGACAATGCAGCCGCGTATACTGTTGAAATTACGCAACCGCAATTGGCAACTACGGTTTTGAACAAGCCGATCACCCTCCGTATAGTCCACATATGACCTCCAGTGACTGTTACTTGTTTGGAAGTTTGAAAAGAGACCTTCCAAAACGCCACTCCAGTGACGACCAAAAGGCGAAAATTGCATTTGAGCTCATTTCCAAGACAAGGTGTATTGATTGTTACTGAAACTATATAGTAGGTGCATTGATATTAGGGGATGAAAAGTAAAATTTAATTGTCCATCTACGCTGTTTCCTTTATAGTCAGGCCCGGAAATCTTGGCATTACCTTCGTAGGTACATATTACATTTGATCCTAAGTTATTCTTTTGAGTGAGGCTTATAATTAGTTTCTTTGGTGATATAAACGTTTATGAATTATTTAATCACATACTTGTTAAAATCTAGTCAATTTAGATCGTAAATAGCGTTAGATTTATAAGCTAAATTAGGGAATTTCAAAATTCTAAGACGTGAAAAGGTTTCCCTGTCATAATTTTTACCCAAATTCTGTATATTATTTTTACTAAGAAAATCTAGGTTTATTAATTGAAATATTTATTATTGTTGCACACATGTATCTTTTCCAACAAGCTAGATTTTGGCCACTGACGCTCGGTGATATAGAAACTACTTTTGCCCATTTAGTTTTAACTCGATGGTCATTTTTGAATGTTTACTGGAATTTAACTAAACTTAAAGGTGTTCTAACGTCCCGTGGGGATTTTTAACGTGCCATATATCACATTGACACAGGATCTATGGTTTATTTTTTATATGAGAAAAACCCACCTTTGAGATTTTTCCCTGATTGAAAAATTATCGACTTTAGTCTGATTGAGCCCACCTCCTTTTGACTTGGATATAAACACCCCAACCACTGAGCTAATAAACTATGTTATATTAACGATTTAAGCAGGCTTGTGCCTATTGTAAGCACTGAAGCTCGTTGATCAAGTAATTCTAGTTACTTGACCTAAATAAGTCCTCAACTCATCTAATAGTCAAAAAAATGCATTCTAGTTACAAGTTTGAAGCGCAAGCATCTGAAATTGACTTAAGTAGTGATAATCCTTGTTCGTAATAAATTATTCCTTGACCATTCTTGTGTTCGCAGGTATATAGTTCTAATATTTCTCGGTCGCGTAGTGCTTAACGCTCCGTTCTAGAATTCAGGAGGTCCTGGGTTCGATCCCAGGAGCTTCACTTCTGATTCAGGTTGTGGGCCGACAGAAATATCTCCTCTGATGTAAATCTCGGCGATGTACTTCCACTAATTCCAACTTTCAAATCTTCTTCCAAACCCACCTTTGCCTTTTTCCTATACTTACCGTCAATTTTAGTTGAAGAGTGTTACAGTTATTCCTACAGCACCTCTCACCCAAACAGAGGTACGCATTCAAGTCACACCTACATTCTTCCCTAGTGATTCTCGAACTGAAAATTTAAATAGAAGACTTTGTGGATTGATATTTTCTTGAATAATCCAAAATCCTTTTTGTAAAGATGGATAGATTAATTATAGTTCTTCATGCAGTAATAGCAATTACAAATTTATGCCAACCAGTTTTGTATTTTCCAAATTCTTTCAATACATTCATTTTTCTTAATTGTATACACTATCACGGTTTAATTCGATTTGGTATGTTTGTGACTAGATATAATTGTGCACTAGTCGAGTGGAACTTATATTCATTTCACTGGACAGTGTATTAATGTGGAATGGCTTACAAATTGAATTTGTGTAGTGTATAGCATAGAATAGTTTATATTGTCTTTCAGGTGTGCCAGAATTAATTAACACCCTATTTTATAAATTGTTCTGTACTGATGCGCATCATCACAGTTATATGTGTTATCTTAGCCCAGAAGAAGAAGGTTTTAGTACATCTGATGTACCACCCTCCCCTACTCTATTATGCGTTGCTGAGATAGTAAAATGAACTACTGAAACTTTGAAATAGGTACCATGTAATTTCCAAATATTTCAATAGTTAAAGTATGATAATACAATCTATATGAAAATATGTGTGTAAACTCTAGATTGAAATAACATTGTGTAAACATTAAAGTATAATAGCTTTAAAATTCACAATAACATTTTAAAATTGCTGAATAAGAAAGTAAAAGATATTTTTCGTATAGTGATATTAATTTTCAAAAAGTTACAAAGTTGATACCGTATGAGGCCGCCCCTTTTCATGAATAGTATCTGATAGCAACTATCACTCTTCACTCAAAGCCTGTTCAGGATCATCCGAATTTACCACAGAATTTTATCGCTTTATTAGCTGTCGTTAGAGATGATTCCATACATGCTCAATAGAATTCATACCGGGCAAATGCACTCCTTAGTTCATTCGTGTAATACCATAGTTTACAAGTACAAGATTTACGGCAGCAACTGTATAATGTTGGGCATTAGTATACACAACAATAATTCCTAGTCAAATTGCTGCAGAAAATGGAATGACAATTGTCTCTATAATATCTCCAAAATATCGCTGACCCGTTACTGATACATTTCTATAAGTTACAAATTGCGTGCGGCAACCTAAATGTATGCCTTTCCAGATCATTATTAACCAACCTTCACATTTGTATTTCAAACCGACAATTTTCATTGCAGCGTTCTCACTGTATTTTCCAAGCTCTTAATCGGCTATATTGATGAAACAAAACAAATTTCGTACATCACTAAATAGACACTTGGCCTAATCTTCAATATTGTAAGCTAAGTGTTTACTTGGCGAAAATTTAACCTTTCTCTCCAACGATTGGCCGTATATGCGAAAGTCGTGTGAGTATTCTAGCTTTTAGAAGTAATTGTTTGGTGCTGTTGCGTTTATCATTCGCTCCTGTAAAACATTTAGGACCAGCAATCTATCCTGCATGGGCGTGGTTTTGCGAGTTTGGCTTCCTCCATTTGTATAAATAGGTGAACCAGATTCCCCATTTCTTTAGCTACTCTATGAACTACGCTTTCTGAAATATGAAGTTTTGTTTAAATTTCCTTTTGAGGTATCTTCGCATCCAACATAAAGTTTATTGTATACAATATTTCATTTGGAAGGCGTTGATTTAGAATTTTTTAAGTAAATGATCAAACTGACATCATAAAAGGAATAGCTAATTACATTTTAATAACAATTAACGTATCGTTTTTCATTATATTTAGACATCTGCAAGAAATCATTGATCATGTTAACATGCCAAATAATTTAGAGTATGGATTTTCACATAAAGTGGTCACGATCAAGTGATATGTAACGAAAGCATCATAAAATTTGGAAACTATTAAATGTTTTGTTTCAAATTTTGAGCAATTCACATAATTTCACTCAGAGTTAAAAAACTTATATAAAGTTTGATTTGAGCATCAATGCAGCGTAATTTAGTGCAATAGAGAGGTTGGGGTATTCGTTTTTTATTTTACGCCTGACGACAATTCAAATATTAACAAACCAAAACGTAGGAGATACTAATGTTATATGTAAAGTATTTTCAAAACTGTGTGAAATTGTTCTTATCGAACATAACAGTAGTAAAAACTCCATAAATTCATTACGCTGTAAAAATTTAAACAAAATAGTTAACTTCAAATTATAGGCAATTAAATGCAATTACTGACTATGAAAAAGCAGTTTAGAATGGCACACAAAAAATAATGGTAAAATAGTCAAACAGCTTTATCGCGTATTGATTGCAATTAAGCACAACGTAATCCTGAACGAACACAAAATCATTTTAACGTTTTGAGACCCTTAGCACAAATTAATGCTCACATAGAATCTAATATACAGAGTTTTACGTTAAATTCAAGCAAAATAAATAAGTAAATAGGACAATATTATAAAATGTTTTATAATTAAGACTTCACTAATATTAAAAATTGAATCATGTATAATTTTGATAATTAACATGGATAAACAACAGTTTCGCAACAAAATTGATAAATCTGATTATATAACGAGCGTATCATTTTATATTTTAATCTCAATAAATCCTGCAAAGATATATTATTGAAAATGCTGACTTTGCGTTTACATATTGCAGTAACAAGTTTGTAGAGGATTTGAATATAATTGGTAAACAGCGGAAGTTATATACGTTCCTTGATAAACTTAAACATTCAGAAATTAATTATATAAAAACGGAAATGTTTTCTTCACCGAAGTAATCAACATTAAAATAGACCAGACCGAAGTTCCTTTAAAATAAAAGATATACCAGGAAACTTACACTAGATTATCTCCTCAAAAAACCCTTTAAACTTGCTAAATAAAGGGACACCTTACCAAACCAAATTATACATATTAAAATACACAATTTTACTCATTGTATAAATAGATGGTAAATATGCAACCAATAATTGAGTAAAAGAACATAGACCACTTTTATTCGAAATTTTATTAAAATTTTGAGTAAATCTAACTAAACCTTGCTTTAAAAGCTTTGTAACGAAAAACAAAGAATGCGAAACAGCGACAGAATGTTAAATCTATATAAACCCGTGCGAACCTTGGGAAATCAATTTGAAATGAACGAAGGTGCTCATCAACAATCTTGAAAATTTCAATGTGAAAATAAAAGTAGTGATATTTATTAAAAACTGTATTTTACTTATTTGCAAAAAGGCATCATAGTTTATTAAACTAGCTATTCTTCCACTTGAGACCGGCATGCCCTATTAAAGCATCCGAGTCCTTAAGCTGGTGTTTCTGTTGTATGCGCGAATTTTGTAGGATATATTTCTATTTCAAGATCTTAGTATATTACTTTTATCTACTTCTCGTCCATTGGTTTTGTTTTTATTTTGTAATAAGGAGGAAAATTATACAATCTGTTCCAAACCATATACTCGCAACATCAAGAAGGTGTAGGAACTTTTTGACCAAATTTGGCACAAACGTTTAACTACTAAAAGGTAATAATTGTTTAAAATTTCATTATTGTAGATCAAGTGATAATGACTTATTTGACAGTTCCTTCAGTTTTTTCTAACAATGCTATCTGGTGTACGTTTGCGAGATTTTGTTCAGTTCATCAGTGTTTTCGCTTGTGATCGTCTATTTTAACGATATGATCATGCCTAAAGTGCGCGAACGTGGAAATTACAGTCAATTAAGCGAATTTGACAGAGGTCGTATTGTTGGTTTGTGCGAAGGTGGTTTGTCGTTCAGAGAAGTTGCAAATCGCCTTAACCGGAACCAATACATCATTATCCGCTGATATCAGGCATAAACTAGGAAGGGCCAGGAACGTCATAGAAGTGGAAATGGAGGGCGAAGAAGAACAAATGAGGTGCAGGAACACCATTTTCGATTTATGGCAACAAGAGACCGATTTTCCAGTACCAGATCAATTGCGGATCAATGATTAGCTAACGAAGGTCGTCCTGTAACCCTTCAGTTTATTGGTTTATGCGGTTTACCGCAGAATCAGAGCTTGCGGCTTGCAAACCTATCGGCCACACCTTGTGTTACCACTAATACTCAACACCGACAGCAACGTTTGGAGTGGTGTACATTGCGATTGCAGCGATGAATCCAGATTTGGTTGGGGATGCATGATGGCCGTATGAGGGTCAGACAGAGACGTGGGAATGTAGCAATGTTGAATTTTCTGTTGCGAGGTATGTGCACCATACTGTGCGGATTATGGTATGGGGTGTTATAACTTATGGGAGTAGGTCTTGTTTGGTATTCATTCGAGGTAATATGACTGCCCAGCGATATGTGAATGAGGTGGTGGGATCCCATAATCTTCCATCTATTTAGCAGTTGGAAGACCCACTTTTCCAGAAGGATAATACCCGTCCCCATATCGCAAAATGTTCTATGGACCGCTTTCCAGAGGATAATGTCAATCTCTTGCCAAGGCCACCGCGATCTCCCGATATTTCGCCCATCGAGCATGTTTGGGACATTATGGGGAGAAGATTGAGAAATTTGCTGCACCCTCCGCAAACGTCGTAAGCTCTACTGCACGATGTACAGGTAGTTTGGGACACAATAGCTCAAGAGGAAATCGACCATCTGCTAAATGCGATGTTACGAAGAGCAAGGGAGTTTGTAACGAATAGGGGAGGACCCCTGTAATCGAGTGTTACCTTTTAGTAGTTAAAAGTTTCTGCCAAGTTTGGTCAAAAAATTCCTACGCCTTTTTGGTGTTGCGATTTACATGTCACTGAGTATATATTGCATGGATAGGCGCCATGCCACTCATTTTCAGTAATGAAATAAAAACATATTCTCTTTTTTTGACAAAAAATAACAACCACATAAGTTCTTTTTAAGGTCAAAAAATTATCCAAAATAGTGGCCATTCCATAACTATGATGTTATTTTCCCATGAAAGTTCACAGATACCGCAGAGCAATAAAATCAAATATTATCATGATGGAGTATTAAAGTTGACATTTTGAAGATTGACTAAACTTTAAGCATACAATGCTTTCTGTCTTTCGAATCTAATGGCCTTGACAGAATCCTTATACGTCGGAAGAAAAAAACTGTATTCTATTTTTTCCTCGCACACACCGAATAGTTTTTATACATCCACACTCTACTTTCGGGACGTTTTAGTATATAATAATAAGGAATATAAGTTTGATGATCTGCTATAATTTTAGAAATTACATGGTGATCATCATCAAGTAACTGAAAAGATTCCTGGCTGATTCTGCCACATTCCATTTTTTGCTGTTCTGTTAACTTGTGTAGCCTGACCAAAACCAATCTTTTTAATATTCAGCTCTCTACGAAGGATTCTATGTAGCGCTGCAGATCTAATAGCAAGGACAGAATTTATCTTGCTCATTTTGCACTATTTTTGGGAGAAAGACATTCTTGTATATTTTGTTCTAAACAAATTAATAGCCCAAAATTGTGCTTAATCTTTAAATGTCGAATGGATAGATTGTTCATCGTATGAACCAGCTTTAAAATAATTGGAACATACCCTACAGTTGTTGCAATAGAATTGGCTTGTAGTTTTTTTATAAACTTCCTTTTTATTTTAGACGTTTCGGACTTTTGGCAAAGCATCGTAACTTCTTGCCTGGCCTCTCCTAGGAAGGAGATGATAGTTGTGTGGGCATGGCTTGTTTCTTGCGTTCCTTTGAAATTTAAGTTGAGAGGAGTAATTTCTCGAATCTTCTTATTCTGTAACCCAGATGGCCCCGCAACCTTTCAAACATTGAGTTGCTTCTGGATGCCGCCCTTTCACTCAGGTTTGGGTCCTTTAGGTCCTTTCGCATCATCTCATTAGTTAGATACCACGAGACGCCTGCTAGCATTCGATATTGTTTATTTGCTGAACTGTGTTGAAGGTCCTTTCTTTTTCTCGGATACAGACTTCATCGTTATCTTTAATTTAAGAGGGATGCATCTAACGGTATAATCTTTGTGTTATGATTGATGCTAGGCTTTTTCTCCTTTGGATGGGTACTCTGAGGGACAATTTATTATCAATTGTTACTCCAAGGTATGTAATGAATTCTTTAGTTCTGCGTACCTTCACGTGAGCTATGACATTGTCTATTTTATATTTGTTAGAAAAATTTGTGATTTACGTTTCGTTTGCAATAACTTTAATTCTTAAGTTATTAATTCGATATTTGTTACACCTCTTTCTAATACTAACACTACGTGACACACGTTTGTTGCTGTTGTTACTACCGCTGTGGCGTCTGCTCTGTCTTTGCCATGAAAACGACGTATAGTCCAGGCGAAGGTGAAGAAATTTATGGAAAGCCCTCTACCGTTATCCTAGCACCGAATAGGGAATTTTCGACTTGTTCTCAAAAGATCTGATCTTCCTGGAAAATGCTTATTCTTTTAATCATGTTGATGAGGACACTCATGGTAGTCAATTCGTGAACTACGACCTTCCTCCATCTTATCCATCTTATCGTAGGCCTTTCTACGTCAACAAAATCTGCTTACACGAATATTTGAATTTTTAGGCTTTTTCCATTTCAGCCATCAGCAGAGCCTCCTGATGTATTGCTAATAGGTAAGAGTAACTTTTCGAATTCCATGTGTGCCTACAGTTGTCTGTTTAAAAGGCTTTCTATGATTTTTGTGAGTTCATTTAGTAGGTTTATTCGTCTTCTGTTCTTCGAATTAGCCGGGTCTTTTGATTTTTATGGTATGGTTATGATGTTTGCTTCTCCTTAAGGTTTTGGATAGTAGTCGATTACTAAGGTGGCATTTATTATTTGCGAGATTTCTCTTATGGATCATGTATTCGTAGTGTCGTCAGGTCCGGTGGATTTCTTTGATTTAATTGATCTGATTTTGTCTCCTAGCTCTTTTCGTGTAATTTTAACGCTTTCTAGATTTTGCTTTGGAAAAGTCGATCTCTTTCCTGATCTTTTGCTGCTTTTTATTTGGTTTGTGAAGAGGGATTTCAGTGCCTTCGCTATAGTCTCTGTCTTTTTTGGTTCACTGAAAACGAGATTGCCTTCTTTCTTTATTGGGATGTTTAGATGGCATCTCTTATCAATAGTTTAGCTTTTGTCCATATTTCCGTTGGGGAATCCTCGATTTTCTTTAATGTAGCTGACCAGTTTGCATCTTTTCCTTCTTTGAGCACAACGTCTACCTTATATTGCAGATCTTAGAACCTCCTTCTATGCATTGGTTGCTTCGTCAACAGGTGGAATTTTAGCGCCTCGTTCTTGGTTAAGGCCCCATTTGCTTCTCACCGCGGTGTCATTGGTTTTCTGGTTTCATTTTATTTTTCCTTTCAGATAACATGTTAATCTGCTGTGTGTGTCGTTTACTTCTTTTGGTTTAGACAGGTTGATGGACAGTTCATGGAAAGAGTTTTAGTCTGAAAATAGTTTTCAGGTGATGTGAAATTTTATTGACTGTCGTTGCGGTTCCATCTTATCTCGGAGAGTTAATATTATCGGAGAGTAGTCTTGCGTATAAAAGTGAAAGAGCCTATCCATTTCCTGGAGTATCCTCTTGAACCACGTGAAGCGCCTGGAATCTCTTGTGAAGACTTTAACTTTGTCTTTTGAGTCGTGAGACTTCACATTTCCTTCTGAATTATCTTCTACAATCTTCATCATTTTGGTGTAGATGCATTTGTTTCTATCGACAGAGGTAATTTTAGTTTCATAACTCTGTCTACTTGATTATAGGCTACTGGATTCAACTGAAGGGCTATTCTTTCTCGGATAATTGAGGGTGATATTCTCCTTCGTATTATTCTGTTTTCTGTATATTGTTGTCCAGACTGTATTCCTGATTCATTGCGTATTCGCCTTCTGATCCTCAAACGATTTTGATTGTAATGTCAGTATTTTGTTTTTTTTTGACTTGACTTTGATTGTTGCATTAATCTATTTTGAATTTTTCCTTAGCTTGTTTCAGTGCATCATATTCTGTGAATAGCTTTTTGAGGGCGGCATTTCTATCTTTGATTAGGCTCTGCATTCTTTTTGCTTCTGATGATGTTCATTTTTGCCTCGGTTGCCATCGTTGTTTTCTAGTTTAGAAAATCTGGGATCTTTCCTTCATGCTTCTGCTATACGGTTTCTTACTCCGGGAGATTTTAATTGATCTTATTTTATACACTGTTGGAGGTAGATTGTTGTCCATTCTATCATCTTGAGTTTTCGCCCTGAAAACAGGGAGGGAAGGGGCAATCGACAACTTTTTACGGTTACTTAATCTTCCCAGTAAGTTGCTATTGCTAACCCGTGAGTCTCAATCTGTCCATCCTCTCGGGATAGCTATAGCCGAACTGAACTTCTATCATCGGGACAGTTGATTATAACTTTCAAATTTTGATCAAAACTAAAAGAAATTGTTAAAATATATAATGATGATCTAAGAAATTATAACATTAATCGATATTAATATTGTAGAGTTATAAATGGTTTAAGTAAGGACCATGCTGCTTCTTAATGTTAAATATTAAAAAGGTAACATCAAAATAAAGTTATACATTTTATATTTGATTTTGATGGTATTATCAATTAAGAAAAATTAAACAAATTTAACAATTTGCGTATGTATCTTAGGCTGCCTTCTAAGAACCTATTAAATTATAAAACTAAATACAGGAAGCCATCTGTAACGAAAATAGAGAACTGTAGTGGAATATACATGCATACAGAATCTGTCTAATTAAAAAGGAAAAAGGTTTAGGAAATGAATTGAGATAGGGCAGCTTTTATACGCGGGTATGGTAAATGGAAAAGTTATATCTAAGAATAAGTTATTTAATTATGTTAATGGGATAGAAGTGGGTTCTGGAAAAAGGAAAGAAGGAAAGAGAATCTACTTCCACCCCCTCCAACATAAAAATAACTTATTCTTAGGTATAACTTTTTCATTTATCTTGTCTGCGTCAAAAACGCGCCCTACTTTAATTTATTCTCAAAATCATTATCTTTTCAATTAAACACATTTATTTGCACATTACAGTTTTCTATATTTATTACAGAATTCTTCTTGCGTTTAGTATCATAATTCAGCAACTTATCACTTATGAAATCCAATTTCAATTTTGCTTAATTTATATTATTCTAAAATCGAATACGATGTTCTCTTATGATTTTATTTCCGTTTTAACTATTTTGCGTTTGACACTAACAAGGCTCGTTTATAATCTTTGTTTATTTGTTTTATTGTTTTATTAAGCCCCTTGAAAATTAAGAAATAGATAATACATTCTACGATCCATAATTCACAAAGTTGCCTATGAATTGAAAATTATGCTGATTTCTTAACCTTCAGAATGGGGTATAACAAAATGGGTACCCCATATATAAATGTAAAATATCGTTCACCGATAATATTATCTCGACAATCGGTTGATCTAGGTAGTTGAAATTTGGCAAGGATATTATTCTTAACGGCATAATACGAAATATTTTTGAATAATTTCATGCTCAGAGTGGTAAAAGTAAGTGTTCAAGAATAGTTAACGAAATTACAAATAATTATCCTAAAAATTTTGCTTAACCGGGTATCGAACACCGGGTCTCTGTGTTTGTATACTAATATGCTACCTTTGTGCTGCCAAGCTCATATCCCGGCACACGTTGAAGCGTCCTTAAAATTTAAGTATTTATTAAAATCTAGATATTGTGTATTACAGATTTAATGATTAACGTGATTTTAAGACGAATAAGTGATTTTAAAGAAAATGCAATTTTAAATCCTTAAGAACGTTTTACATTTTCTCGCTTACAAAGTACATATTTTGCAGAGAATTCTTCTAAATTCTGAACTATGTTGAAAAATCACTGTGCTATTTATAAATGACGTATCAAGCTCACTTCCACTAAGTTGGTGTTTGCTAACAAAGTTTTCAACACTAGTCGCCAGAGAAAAACGAGCAACTTCGCCACAGCTCATTATGACTTACAAGGGAGCGTTCAATTTGGAGCTTTAGTTTAGGGAATCGTTGGAACTTACCTGATGCTGCGGTGACGATTAACATAAATAGTTCTGTTAATATGTTAGAACATTTCTTGATAATATAATTACAGCGCCTGAGACAAGATAATATTTGGTTTTAATATGATTACGCTATATGAAACGCAGCCGTGCTGTTTTAAGACAAATATTTTCTGATAATTTGATAACGAAATACGTGGATAAATTTATTGGCGCCCACTTTTTTCTGCGTAGGAGAAGAAACTCGTACATAAATATCAACCCTAAGCGTTTCAAAAACACATGAAAGCATTTACTAGGGAAATTAAACCATCGATGAAGAGTTTCTAGTTCGAGTTATGTAAACTTTTTAAGATATATTAGTACTATATTTAAAAGTTACTTAAATGGCCACAAAGTAATGTATCTTCATTTGAACGAGGTTATGACCACAGAAACATGATTGGGAATATATTGAATCTATTTTGAAAATTCAAATGTTTCCCCAAACAGCTGATTACTACTTTTCAGTTCGCTGTCAAATCATGATGAAATATAAGATATCTGCAGTAGATAATTAAAAATTACTGTAATTTAATTGCTACCAAGTTCGCATATAATTTACGAAAAGGACATTTTTATATAGTGCCCTCATTTATAAAATTAAAGCTTATTGGTAGACAATTTTGATTGCCATATAATTAGTGTAAATGAATTATTATTTATTTTGGATTTCGAGACGCTCCCTGTTTTAAGTTTGAAATAAATAATTAATTCTTCAACTACTCATTTTTATGATACGAGATCTCATAGAAAAATGAAATTTTAAAAGCCAGATTTATAACTTTAATTATGTGCCATATTTATCTGAATTAGCTATGTAGGAAACTAAAGTAAGATTTAAAGTAAATTATATTGTATACATGAGTTTTACCTTTATTGGTGCATTTTTGCTTAAATAAATACTGTCACGCACTTTTCTCGCTCCATCAGCCTGTGTATTTATCTTTAGTTTATGGAAAGGGTGTTGGAAGTTTTCACTTTTGTAGTTTTCTTCCCTTAAACTGGAAGTAACTATTACTCCTTTTTTCCAGGCATAGGGAAAGCTCAAAAATCTCGGGCCACATATCTCACATATTGTAGGGCATATTTTTGTATTCATACAAATTTATAAAGATCTAAACGATACTTAGCAATGACTGGGGGTAGGGTGGGGGATGGATGGATCAATTTAATTTTATTTCCTCTTATCTTAGGAAGTCGTTACAAGTGTTCAAAGTTTACTTCAGTTGTGGGTGACCATGAAGACCTTAATGTATGTTTTAGCATCAGCTGTGATTTCAAGATCTGTTAAATTTAAGCATTTCAACTCAATTTATTTAGAATTATATATCCTACACAAGAATAGAAAAAATTTAGCGTCAAAGCGTATTTTCGCAACGACGTTGTAACGTTATATTTTTCGTATTTATTTTTTTTGCGTAATTTTTTAATTTGGCATATTTGTTTTGGGGAAAACGTAACAATTATTTCCTTAATCGCTTTCATTTATTTGAAAAATTTCCTTTGTATACATTTTACATTTATTAGCTTAGTGTTTACAGTGTAACGAAGCTCAGTCAGTTGCTTTTGTAATTAAAATTTCCGAGTTATTAATTTAGTTTCGGAATGGACTTTAAAATTAATAAAATTCTTCTTTTCTGTTTTCTGGAAATATTAACGTATTTGAAATATGTGTCTAAACTTCATATCGATAGTTGCTTTCTTGATGAAAACAATTTAATTTTACAGGCGATGAAAGCGCACGTCTTATTTTAAAAGACCGTTATAGATTATTGTTTAACGTAAATGCAGTTTTTGGTTATGCTACTTTCAACATATTATTTAGATTATTATACAAATGTCTCATTGTAGTAAAAGTGCAAGATTGATAGATATTGAGTTAGATGAAAGCATTCATTGGGGTGATTGCTTCATTTGATGTATATTTCTCATAAATTGATCGCCCCACGTGTAGCTGTCGCCATTATTTGGGGCCGTTATGTATTACGCTATCATAAGAGAACACAGTAGTTTCTTAAGTAATTTCAAAAACTTGATTTGCATAAGAAAAGCGAACATTTCTGTTGGGCCGAATTACGGGGTATGTTTGTATTGTAACAAAGTTAGAAATAACAAGAATTCTGTAGAAGATTCTGGAACATTCCAGTAGGTTCCATCTAATGCAAATAAATGATCTATTCACGAATGACTCATTACTGCAACTGATACCTAAATAAATTCAAGGTCACATCAATGAGTCACGATATTGAAACATATTACATTAACATTCTGAGTAATTTCATTCATTAGTATTCTCTTACTATATAAACTGATTTCCATAAAAAACGCAACACTTCGACATAATGTTATTGTTATTGGAATTTTTACAAAAGATGTAATTTTTCACAACAAACAAATGATTAAAATTTGAAAACAAAAGAATAGAAATTAAAAAATAGTTTTCAATAATAAATTGCTACACCACGATTTATTATGCACTCATTTAGACAACGTGGCATGCTGCCAATCATGTGATTAATAGCGACTTGCGGTACATTATTCAAAGCTGTCTGAGTCCGCAGCGGAAGATGGTGCAAGTTGTCTGGAGGGATGATAAACCATCCAGCCGCCTACCGATCACACCTTATACAGGCTCAACGGTGACAAATCGGGCGACCGAGCAGGCCATGAGAGGACGACAATGTTAGCCACTTCCAAAAAGCGTATTGTAGCCCGCGCCGTATGTTTGCGCGTATTGTCTTGTTGTAAAATGGGATTTGCAAACCATCGAAAATATGGAAGTGCAACAAACTTCAGCACATTGGCAATGTAACCGACTGCGTTTAAGTTGCCGCCAATAAAAACCAAGACAGGTGTGTTACAATAACATATTGCAGCATATAACATCACTCCTAGTATGATGGATGTGTTGCGTTCCACAAAACATTAAGAATTTTTGCGTTCTTCACCCATCCGTCTAACCATCCTACGACCGTCGTAGGCCCACAAACAAGATCGATTTTCGACACTGAACACAATTTGATGCCATTATTGTGACTAATTAGCTCTTTCGTTGCTGCATTATAATCTAGGCTCAATGAAGTGGGATCAGAAGAAGACAAAATACATAAGATTTTATCCGGTGACAAACAGATGACATTGAAATTCTGATTCATAAATCTCCCATTAAGTCTATTGCAATCGACTGCGTTGTTGGAAATCTATCTTTTGGTGATCAAAGGCATTAAACGATATTCTTTACGATTTGTAGTCCTTCGGGGACGTCCAGATCCAAGGCCATGTCGTCGAATACCTTGCTCAGACTTTGTGGACCAACATCTTACCACTATTGCAACATCACGATTTACACGGCGAACAATATCTCTTATGTAAGTACTACAGCCACGTTCAAAATCATTTAATTGCCGATAATATTCACCTTGGCGAACTCTTGGCGTTCTTAAAAGTTCAGAAAGCAATAGTGGAAAACCGATTCACAAAATTGACAGTTATACACGGATTGTTTTATTTTATAAAATGTATTATTACTACGTATAAGGTAACAGATAAAAAAATCAACAACGACAGATAGATAGATTTCATTCAAATTTAAATCATTACTTTGTTTCATCGAAACAGGTATTTTCTGAATCTTTCATTAAAATTGATTAACAACCTCCATGTGCTACGATTTATTGGGAGTCAGTATAAATAGAAGTTTAAGTTCCTTTAGTTCAGGTCTTCCTAAAGAACTTTGTCTTGTTAAGAAGGTGTTATAAATAAATATAAATATAAACAATCATTACTAGTATATTATAAACTAAATATTAAGTTGAATACGCGAATATAGATAATAATAGGTTAGTGAAGTTAAATATAGGCTTTTACAATAATTAACTAGTTTCGTTACATTGGTGTCAGATGTCGGATTTGAAATGGAAAGTGTAAACTCCAAATTAATAGCTAGCGCTAATTCTTTTATATATATATATATATATATATATATATGATATAGTATGGCAGAGCCATCTATTGTTTTCTTAGGAGTTTATATTGAAATAAATAAGTAGATTCCTC
>JAHWXV010474802.1:0-11963 GCA_024586415.1 Phrixothrix hirtus | reverse complement strand
GTGTGTGTGTGTGTGTGTGTGTGTGTGTGTGTGTGTGTGTGTGTGTGTGTGTGTGTGTGTGTGTGTGTGTGTGTGTGTGTGTGTGTGGGTGCGCGCGCGCAAGCATTTAATACCCTTCGATATAATCTAGGAGATTACTCTGTAAATTGAGTAACCGGAAGAATTTTCACTGTTAACTCTGAATACAATAAATGAAAATTTATATTTTAGGCCATAATCGCCTTTTTCTACAAAATCAAAAATTTGATTAAAATCGAATAACCGAAGGTACCACTTTATTTCTGTCATTTTTAGATGTTTTTCGAATTCTCCATTTTTGCGGTTTTCTTGAAATCGGGTCCAACGATTTTTTTAAAACTTAGTATATTTCTTAGCTACTTAATTTAGTTTTATATTAACCAAGGAGTTTCTGTAATAAATATTTGAAAATCGAGTAACCGGAAGTACTTGGAGTATTAGTTGTGAACAAAATATCTCAAAAAGTAATAACCTTATGAAAATCAAAAATTATATTTAAGTTTTATATCTTACATACATGAGATGGCAAGAATTTAGCTAAAATCGAATGACGGGAAGTGCTGCTTTATTCTTGCGATTTTCAAGTTTTTTCCAATTTTCTCGAAAAAATTTTAATAATTTTTGTGAAACTTGCTACCATTCTGATGTTTTTGACATTCTTTTACGCGAGCTTAGAGGTATTCCTAAAAAATTCGTTGAAGCCATTTATCAGAGAAAATCTCTGGAGTTAAGAGGGGTTTTGTGTGTCCAATAACTTAGATGGGTGACCGTTACAATTATCATTCTTAAAATAAACGTAAATAATATTTTAATTAATTGTGGACATTTGCATATTTGTATATCTATGTACGCAAAAGAAAGTCGTGTGTTGTCTCACATTAGATTTTTGCTTTCTCTTACGTATGTATATGAAATATAGTATAGTCATGTTTTTGATCAAAATTTTCGATGTACAGTTTTTAGCGGAAATGCATGTTTTGAGGTCCCCTGAATCCAAAAAACATGTTTTAGAAATTGGTCTACATGTGTGCGAGTGTATGTGTGTGTGTGTGTGTGTGAGTGAGTTATTAAGAAAAAGCTCTAGATTTAAGCAAGGTTTTGTCTGGCGAGTAACTTGGATGGGTGACCGTTCCAATTATCGTACTCAAAATACAAATAAATTAGTATTTTAATGATTTGTGTGCATTATTTACATACTTAGTTACTTTTTATTTAAATCAATAAATTATTTTTGCTTTAATGAGTTCAAAATTTAATTATAAAACTCTTAATACATATATAAAGGAAATTATATACGGATGAATTATTTATGCTTTTAAATTTTTAAATTAATTTTAGAGTTTACAATTGAGGTGTATAGGAAAGTCACTAACCTCACTAAATTCAAATTAAATTTAAAATGTGTAAGACAAACTCGTGTGTTGTCTCACACCAGATTTTTAAATTATGAAATACCTTATCTCTTCGCTCGTGCCCGAGCGATATTTCCAGGCGACTATAAAATTTTACTCTGCTCAATTTCTCCGGAGTGGTGTGACATTCTTTCTCTCGGCAATTTCTTAATTTATCAACTACATAATTAATTTCTTGTGCCCTAGATATATTTAACCGTTTTCTGATCATATTTTTCATTCAGTCCCAAATAATATTTTTATTTATCTACCACATTGCCTCTAAGACATTTTTAGATTTGGAATCAATATGAGATATTGTATCGTAAATATAATAGCTAAGGATTAGTACCTTCAAAATGCATTTACCTTGTCCCTTAGGCCAATTTGTTTTGACACAGAACATAAAATGCATTTCTTTACTTGAATATTATTCTATTGCCGATTATTTTCTCTAAGTCCTTGCTGTTTCATGTAATAATTGCTACTGTATGATAATTACGAATTAAGAATGACCTTAAAGCGTTTTCCATAGAAGAACACGTATATTTGAAATAACAACAACAAAAATTACGTGCATATCTACATGGCTTTGTAATTGATGGATTAAAAGATAACACCTAGCTGAACGACCATTACATAGCTTTAAAAAACAAACACTAGCATTTATTAATGCTTGCTTTGATGAATACCGTTTCCTTAGCAGTGATTCAATCAGATAATTTACCTAGTAAAATAGCATTTGACTAGGAAAATAGCGCTTGGACGCAAAAGTAAAGTGACGAGATACGTTTCATCAGGAAGATATTTAGTAAAGCTACTTTCCTAAAATAACTATTTTCCTACGACGTACATTATATATATTTTATAGAATAATGCTAAATTGTTAATTTTCGAAATTTTTCAATTAGACTCCAAGAAGGACGTAACATTTATGCATATATCTTAAAACAGTGCAACGCCTTGGGATAATTTACGACCAGTAAGCAATAATCTATTTTAGTAATTGATTTATCAAGACTAAATTAAATCCAGTGCCTTGGGTAGAATTTTCCGGAATACAAATTAAATTTTATAAGCAGTAATTAAGATACATATTATTAAGCACGCTAATAAAGGAATTTAGAATAATTTAACATTAATTATTTCCTTCTATAATTGAGCCTAATAGAACATTTAAGAAGGAATTCAAGGTGTAACGAAATGAATAATTACCGAAGTTACTTTCAGTAATTTTCACATTATTGTATAATTTAGGAACATGAAAGAACAGAACCTTAGAAACTAACTTACGCTCAGATGCGTAAAGCATAGTTAACAATTACGCTAAACACTTAAATTCATTATTCAAATCAAAAACCTATTCAATCAAAGAGCTAAACAACGCTTTCATCTAGTTAATAACGACATCACAATCAACATGCGGTATACAATTGGATCATAGCATTTAAAAACTTTGAAAATTCCCTACTGCCATAATAAAAAGATTTATAAGAATAGAAAAATTTAATGTACCAGAAAAATGCATTAGAATAGTTCAAAAAAGTAGCCAACGAGGAAATAGTATTGAAACAATAAAATTAATGATGGTAATATGACTATGTTAAACTTCATAGATATTTCCTACATACATTTTAGAAAATTTTCAAATAATTTTGGGTCAAAATTTGCATCCAGTTTTTACTAATGGGCAAAAAAATATAAAATAGCAAATTTATTCCATCATAATCATCTAAATATTTTTTTCCAAAAGTCTACATTTGTGTCATGTTAGAAACATACGAAGGTAATATGGCCACCAGTTCTTATCATCATTTCAAATGAAATACCTCATTCAGTAACTACTGAACTGTGCAGTTTTACTACAAATTATCAAACATTAAAACAACAATTTACCAAAAAATTATTATTAATTTAAAATGCGAGTACCAGAAAATGAACCAAATTAATGAAAACTAAAAAATAAGGCAAATAATAGTTTGCTTCTTATGAGATTACATGAAATTACTTTAAAAATTTTGAACAGATAAACAAATCTGCATCTTTCTTGGAAAGTCCAACATATTCCTCATGCACATATATATCATATATTCTCATATATTTCACTTCATCTTCACAGAAGATAGCACACAATCAACTCTCAGTCTTTTTTGACGAAGTTTTCTTGTAAGAAGCCTTCTTTTTAACTTAGTTAAGGCCTTCAAGATTATTTTTGATATGATATTTGTCAGTTTCATAAGGTTTTCCTTATCATCGCACAAATCTTTATTCAATATCACACCGTGACTGTTGATGGCAGCTTTCATAATTCGAATAGTTTTCCATTTCTTTTTTAGTGTAAACAACATCTATGTGAAAAAACTTGTATTAGGCAAATTTTCCTCTGCTACAGGTTCATCCAAAACAGATTTCTCTCTATTAGATGGTGCACTACTTTGTCGTCTACGGCGCTGTCGTCGGACATTCATTAGAGATTCTGAAAGGCTTACCCTTGGATGTACATGATTATTCGTAGAGTATGAGCTAACTAAAGTGGCATTTTCAATTGCAATCTTTTTAAGTGAAGCCTGCTCAGTGACAGCGCTCGGTGCAAAGGCCTTTTCTAGTATTATTAACGGAATGAAGGGTTACATATCAATGATCCTAAATCCACTTCATGTTCACCATGTTAAGGTAAAACATTGGCGAAGCTCAATCTTGAAATATTTTGGTCTTCTTTGTATCTGTTGAAACATAAAAGAGTATGCTGATCCCAAAAATTCTTGAAACTGCAGAAACAATCTTTGTCTAAAAGTTATAACTCGTGTGTTGTATTTGATGGGAGACAGTATGTTATTCCCTTCAGAAAATTCGCAGATGTTGTAATCCAGATGAGACTTAGTGCCATCGAAAATCAGAAGACAACTTCATTTGGACTGAATCTCTTAGAATGTCATTAGAAATCGACAAAAGATTCTGCATTCATAAAACGCTTTGCTGTCATTTTGGTAATCAGAACCTGCAGGCAAATTTTTCCCACTCCAGATTTCTATCACTCCAGTAAAAAGGATTATTGGAGGAATGTCATATCCTGTAGCATTACCACAAGCTAGAATGGTTACAATTTCGCCATGTTCTCTTTCAACAATATGAATGAGCTTGGACACCTTGTTTGCCAATACCTGTGGAAATTTATGTACCTGCAACTGCAGCCTTTGCAACCATGTTAAAAATTTTGCAGGGCATTTCAACGAATTGTGTTCAGTAAAGATCTTTTACAACTTCTTGAAATGATCTTTAATCATGACCTTGTTTAACTTGTAGGCCCGGGCAGGGTTTAACTTTTCAGTTTTTGTTTTTCTAATTTTTGGGTTTCCTTCTAGAAGGCCTTTCAACCAATAACGACCGAAAAAACGGTTATAAAACTGAACGAGATCTCACTTTCATGGCAGTACTTATAAACATTCAACTTGGGCGTTTTAGACGTAAGTAGGCATCCAACTTCTGCCAAATGGAAAATTTTTGTGCACAATCCACCACTTGATCTTTCGACTCCAAAATCGTATTGCTTGCAAGATAACGGTGAAGGGTTCGTCTGGGTACATTTTACCGTACACAAGCATTAACGGACAACCGCTCTTCTCTGGTACCACCTACCACTTTCGAAAGTATATTCTGTGGCCACTTTCCCCGTTTCTTCTTAGTTTCTGAAATGTGAACTGAGTATAATAAAAATTAAATTAAGATGTTGTTTCTCAAAGAAAACAGCTAACATGACCAGCTGCAGCTACTATGGCATGGTGTAGCCATATTAACAATGTAGTAGATTTCTCACAAAAATTGAAACATCATAATAATCAGCATAGAAAACAGCATGGGAAGCAATCAAACAGCCTAAATTACCGGTTCATATGATATTTAAAAAAAATAAAGCTTAGCAGAAATATATAACAAGCGCTGTTCTGCGGGCTAGTTTTGAACAGAAAATCTAGAGAAACCTCTAGAGGCACCCAACAAAAGCCATGCCAGTGTCATCTATCGGTTTACGAGAGAATTATGTTCTACAGAGACACTTGACCATATTATCTTCAGGTACCTTACTTTAGAAGAATATTACTACTATACATACTTGCCTGTAGAAATTGTAATGGAATTAGTCAAAAAAATATTTTTAGTTGTGGCAGAATATAGTGAACTAAATGAAAAAATTGAAGTGAAATTTCTTAAAATACGAAGATACCATGACGAAATGTTTAATAATTGATAATTTAACGTAACTATATAAAGGAAAGATACGTAAAAGACTGTCAACTCCCTTGTTTGATTAAATAAAACTAGAACAGTGGGATTGACTATGAACTATGATTGCCATAGATTACCATATATACGAGGCTCGTCCATAAACTACAGAACATTTTGTTATAACTAAGAAAAAACAAAAAATACCATCACAAAACCTTATTTATAACATCACAGCACCTTATTCTATTTTTCAATGTAATCGCTGTAGCTGTTAAGGCACTTGTTGTATCGTGTAACCAGTTTTGCGATACCGAAGTTGTATTCTTCAGCCACTAAAGATCGGAGCCATGATGTTACTGCTTCTTTGAGGTCTTCGTCGTTGTCAGATTGTTTTCAGTCTAAAAACTCTTACAATTTCGGAAACAAACAGAAATCATTTGGTGCAAGGTCAGGGCCATAAGGAGGATACCCGAAGATTTCCCACCTAAGTCTTTGAAGCTGTTCCAGGTGTGAGGTCGAGCATTGTCGCGGATCAAAACCACCTTTGGTGACAACATTCCGCACTCTTTGTTTTGAATGGTGCGCCGAAGGAGTTTCAGGCTTTTAATGTAGGCCGCTGAGTTTATTGCTTCACTTCACATTTGGCGGAATTTTTTATTGGCATAGTCACTTTGAGTGCTTACAAAACACACAAGTATGGCCTCGTCGCAACGAAACTTGGCTCACACTGAAGCGGGGACCCGAGCTGCGTGACCCACATTCAATCGCGGTGATGGGGATCGGTGCCGAGTGTGATGCGCAACCGTTCTTTACTTTCTGAACGATCTCATAAATCATGTCGATCAAAGTACTTTAGACGTTTGTGATTTCAATTGCATGAATTCCCACAGGGCTTTAATGCTTAAAAATTTCTCCGCTTCAGTAATTTTAATTCAAAACGCGCATGGAAAGTTCCGTATGTCTGTTAAATTATTTTTGGCTACAGTTTCAATTCTAGTTGTAAAGGCTTCGAATTTTAACCCTCTTGTGCGACTATTGTGAGTAACTTACAATGCTGAAGATAGGTTCTTAGATCTGCGATAGTTTTTGTGAAAAATAAATAAAATCGATATTTCTTTATTTTCAATTCCTCTTTATAATTTTCATTATGTTAAATATATCGCAAAAGTTAAGATTGATTCCTATATAGTTTCTATCTAGAATACAACAGCGGGGACAGTATTTTTATTAAAGAAATGTTTTTCGAGCTACAGTAATAATTTGCATTTTTAAAAAGAATACGTATCTTCTCGTAAAAAGATTTTAAACAATTAGATAAATATATGCTTACTGATAATGCTAATTACACTAAAAATGTTTCTGCATGTAATTTCTTAATTTTTATAATTTTACGGTCATATAACATATAACAAATATACCCGTCTGTTTTAGAAAATAACATATACTTGTAGTTATTTGAGATTATAAAAGTCGCATATTTATGTATGTAATAAACTTCCTAAAGATTTTGAATTACTTACGAGCTACATTACTAGAAATGATGATTAACTACTATCAAACCTATGAGAAATTTGAGATGATTGCAGTATTTATTGAATGACGTGAAAATATAAGCTAAGCAATAAATTTATATTTGAATAAGTATATGTACAAAAATCACCTTGCATTATCGTTTTATTTATATAAAACAGACAAACAAATTAAAACAGAAAAATCGAAGCCAAAGAAATAAATCAAAACTCAAAAAGATACAAAATAATAATATGCACAGCACTGAATAATTAAATAACTAAAGACAGCCATTGGATTGTTAATGCTGCGCTTTAAGCCACTAACGTACTAATGCGTGCTATTCAAACTATCTTCAATCTTTTTGGATCTCTTGGTATTATAGTATACCTCAGTGGTGTGGAACCCATCTAATCCAAATTTAATAAAAATGATTAAGAATTTATTTTTAAATATGTATCACAAATACTCACTGAAAAAAATGTCGAAATGTTGCTTCAGTAAACCTAATTTATAAAATACTGGTCTTGAAAATAACCCAAACTGCTTGCCTAAATTCCAATACATGTTCAACTGTAAATAGACGTAATTTAGATATTTTTTATCCAGCTATCTCAAAATTGAACCATTTTGTGAACTTGCCCATCTATAAAATTAACTCTACAGTGAATAACCTATCACAAATCATAAATATATTTCATTTGAGTTAGATAAAATAAAAGCAGCAAAGATTGAAGTAATAATAAAAATATGTCTCCATACATACATCAATTCCTATTTTCTGCTTTCTTAGGCTTTGTTCGCTCTTCCAAACACATTAATGTTAGCATTAACATAGTATAAGGGGTAACCCCTTAAGTTATACTTTTAATGCTATATATAGTATTCCAAATTAATAATTTAGTTAGGTATCATGTGTAGATTGTAATTAAAATATTTTCTGTAACCTGCACAATTAACACTATTATTATAGTTATTATTATTATTATTATATTGTTATTATTATTATTATTTCTTAAAGTACTTTAGTCCTTAGACACGATATACATTATTTTTTTCAATTTTGAAATATTTAAAATCAAAAGTATTGGAGAAAGTGGATTAGCATGATTTTAACACTGACAAATCGTTCGAATTATCGATGTTTGCTTCATGACAAATGCTATTTAAATTTTATTTGTAAAGCGCTATAGTAACATTTTCTACAATATGTTTTAGTTGGCTAATTTTTTTGTTTAGTATGCAGGCCTGCCAAATATTCTGGAAAAACAACCGGTCGTAGTAACTCATCACCTAAAATGAAATCGTGCTTATCTCTAAAACGGTTTATTTACATACCCTTGCTCATTAAGATGTTTTTCCTTGTTTTTGGTTATATTATATTCCATTTAAATATTTTTTTAGTGCCCGGTATGCTAGTTAGCAAGCTTAACCGACCAGATTAAGGCGCAGTGTTGACAGTTTTGCATGTGGCCGCGGCCGGCGAGAGTAGTTCGAATCGCCTTAGTGTCAATATATTTTATATTTATATTTACATTGTTTATTATATTAATTATTATATTTTAATTAATTTTCCATGTTTTGTAAAGCTGTACTGTCTAATAACAATTACAAATGATAATAACAATATTTTCATAAATTTCAATTATTTATTGTATATTTTGGTCATTGCAGTAAAATTTTGTCGTTGGAAATATCTGTACCCCTGTTGACACATCTAATTTTTACTCTTCCATAGTTTCTTCTACTGGATTTGTTGTTAGATCCTATTCACTTACCAAGTTATCTTTTGATGTACTTGGGCTGATTTGCAAGATACCTTTATTATTTCCAAGTCTCGTACGTTTTAGAACTGCATTACGTAAGGGTTGCTTGAATGTTCGTTTTCTGTCTTGTTGGGAGGAAAATTGGCGCGAGCGGCATCTTCTTCCGTCCTTTTCTGCACTACCATCACTTGTCACTCAATAAAATTTTCCACATCTATTTCGAGCTACAAAAAAATTAAGGTACTCTTAGGAGTAACTATAAAATCTAAACATTTACTTAAGTTTTCAAAGGCTATCATTTCTGTTTAATGTTTATCCGATTATGTCTCTAAATTGCCGATCAAAAATGTATTGCATTTATAATAAGCTAAAACCTGCATTTTAAGCAGATCCGAGCTTATCATATAAGCTCTTGGCATTTATAGAATATACGGAATATATTACTGAGTACGAAAATCACGTTTTTAGAAATTGACCTGTGCATGCGCGCGCGCGTTCGTGCGTGGATGCGTGGGTGCGTGGGTGCTTGCGTGCGTGTTTATATCCATCTGGGCATGTGACGGCAGCAATATTATTAAAATCGGATTTTCTCGAAATCAGCTCGAATGATTCATTTAAAATTTACTATATTTCATTGGAATGTAATGCCCTTCCATATAATCTAGACAACTTCTCAGAAAATGTTCTGTAAATCAAGTAACCGGAAGTATTTTGCCATTAACTCTGAATAAAATAACTATGAAATTAAAAGTTCTAGCTAAATGAAAATTTATATTTGAAGTTATAAGCACCTTTGTGTGCAAAATCATGAATTTGGTTAAAATTAATTAACCGGAAGTATTGCTTTATTTTTGTCATTTCTAGATAATTTCGAATGTTTGGTTTTTCGCAATACTCTTGAAATCGCCTGTAACGATTTTTTGAAACCTAGTATACTTCTTAGCTACTTAATTCCATTTTATATGAATCAAGCAGTTTCTCCAATACATTTTTAAAATTTGAATAACCGGAAATACTTGATGTATCAGTTATAACAATATTTCTCAAAAACTAAACACCATATAACTTTTTTTTTCTTTTGCACGTGAAATAGCAAGAATTTAGTTAATATATAATTACCGAATGTGCCACTTTATTGTTGAGATTTTCAAGTTTTTTGCCATTTTCTCGAAAACGGCGAGACAATTTTTTTAAATCTTGCTACTGTTCTTATGTTTTTGATGCCCTTTTACGCGAACGTGGCGATTTCATTGAAAAAATGCGTTGAAGCGAGTTACCAGAAAAAATCTCTGTAGTTAAGTAGTGTTTTGTGTGTCAGAAACTTGGATGGGTGACCGTTTCAATTATCGGTCCCAAAATAAACGTAAATTATATTATAATCATTTATAGACATTTGCACATTTGCATATCTATATATACGCAAGAGAAAGTCGGGTGATGTTTCGCACTATTAGTTACCAGTGTTTCAATGTAAGGAAAAGATACATTCTGAGTTATAATAATGAATAATTAATAGGAAATGTAACTGAACATCTAAACAGCAAGCGCCATTTGGTCTTACTGCTCTACAGCTAAAAAGTCGCATACTAAACATAATCACAACAGCTTTTCAGGCTAATTGTCTTGCATTGAAGTTTTATTTTTATTGTTTCTTAGAATGCAGGTAATTATTATACAGGACACGCCAAAAGTCCCGGAACTGTAAATTATCTAGATTGTTTGTGAAGCGTTTTCTTTAAAAATTGGCAAGCGTATGTTAGAATAAGTAAAGTATTTTGTGATGACAGTTAGATTTAGAAGCAAAATTACCTTTTTTTTAAATAGAACACTCAGTATATTTTTTAAGTTTTGGATTTACAATAAAAAGCTTCATTCGAAAGTGTCAACATCAAGTGTTTTGTCTGAATTGAAATGACAATGAATAAATTAGAAGAAGAGATTATTGATAATTAATCAGTACACCCTAGACCAGATCTTCATTTTTAAAGATATCGAAAATCACATTTCTCCGGCAAAGCATACGAATTTATCTTTTTGGCAGTTTTAGTGAAGCATTGCTGTCATTTATTTCTATTAAATTTAAATAACGATTGCTAAATTAAGTAACGTAGAAGACATTGAAATTCTAATGTTGCGTGGACATGGTGCTAGATAACGGTTACATGAAAAGTTCGTACTTTATTTAACATTATTCATTCAGCTCGAGACATTAGTAAATCTAGTATATGTAGAACTGTTAAAAAATACATATTACATCACCACATGAAAGATTTGCCGAGAATAAGCCGTCCAAAACTAGAAACGTACGACGATATCAAGTTATTGTTGTATTAACGATTAAGAATAATCCTCAAGTGTCTTCCAATTAGCTTGCATTGAATTATAATATTTCGCAGAGCTCTGTGTCCAGAATTTTACAATCAGAAAAACTGAAGCCGTATAAAATTCATGGGCCATTCTTTATTGCCAGAAATCTAAATACCGCGAGATATTTACATTTATTACAACACTACTTTGTGCCGGCCATTGCAGCATTGTTTCATAATGAATATTGTCATTTGACTCCTGCTGAGAATATCCTTTTTCAGCAGGATGGAGCACATTTTGCACGAGTCGTCAGAGATTACCTCAAAAGACGGTCGAAGTAACCATTGAGAACACTACCAAGGTTGGCAAGCGCTGGCTTCGCTCCCCGTATTTCTAGAATAAATCCCGGAATCGGTGCTGACGAGTGTCTACGGTCCCGAAAGTGGTACGAGCTTGCCTAGGAAATAACCTGAAATACCTAGAGAAAGAAAGGAAAATGGGCGCCACACACTTGTAATTAGAAGAACGCTAGTGTAAATCTGGACGCACAAGAGTGAAAACATCGTAGATTAATTCGGCGATAAAAGTTGGACTTAAAAGTGCTCGTACATATTCTGCCCCACACACCTGGGGTTATGCAGATAAGTATTAGCAAGAATATTTATAAATAATCTGAAAGAAAAATCAATTAAGACACAACAGCACATAAATGGAAAGAAAAATCAAAGTAAGGATAAGATCAGTTTATTTT
>JAHWXV010474766.1:0-10661 GCA_024586415.1 Phrixothrix hirtus | reverse complement strand
TTATATATATATATATATATATATATATATATATATATATATATTATACATTAGGTATTAGTAGTCATAATGCCAAATTGTGCAGTAGCAACATGTAAAAGCTATAATCAGAATTCAAAAGTTACCGACACAAAATATTTCTCAAAGACAAAGAATTATCAAAACAATTAATGATTGCTTGTTACAGAGAAGATAAAATGAATAACAAAAGTGATAAGTTTAAAGATAATTTAATTGTTGACCTTAATTAAAATTAAAATTTTGCAGGAACTGTATACTCAGTATATTTTAAAAACGATTATTTTAAGGTGTCTCTTAAACAAAAAGTTTGGGGGTACACGCCTAAAAATACGAGAAATTTAAAATATAATGCTATTCCTAATCTGAATTTTCATAGGATTCCAGTAAAATCACATAATAAACAAAAATTCAAACAAAGATCACTACGACTAGCTAAAAGGACGCTAAGAAAACAAGTGGCATATATTTTAGAGCACTCGTCTGGTTCATTAATTATCAATGAACAACGAATCCCAAATACTGATATGATTTTGAAACGCTGTACACATCAACTGCATCAAAACAACAAAATAGTGAAATAGAAAGACACGGGAAGAAAATAAATATACGAAAAGATAAACTTTTGAACCAAATTAAAGAAGGCAATTCAAAATTACAAAAGTACGAAATTGCGTTAGCGAGGGTTTTCACTCCAGGACAAATTAAAAAGTTACTAAGCTATGATTAAGGGTGATGTAAGGCAAAAGATCCGTAGTAAAATCTTTTCTTATGTAATTTACAATATAAAATATAATATATCAATCCTCAAGTAGCATATATCAATTGCTTATAAAAGAAACTTTATTAAATTTGTTATTTGTTTATGATCGTTTTCTTTCATAGAATAAGTATCAGATCGAACAATGCAATTTCAGCATAATAAAGGTGATTTCGAATGCTATAGTGTTGCCTAATCTACATATTTAAGATCTTGAATTTATAAAAACTACAAACTCTGGCGCCCATTATAAATAATACTGGAGGACACGAATTGTGCCTTCTGAATACATACTGTAACCAACCCACGAAAAACCATGAAGAGTCTCTAGCCGAGGAATGGAAACGCTTATGAGGTCTGCTATTTCCTTTTAAGTAAGTTAAACTCACCTCCCTTACACGATATTGATAAAGTCAAAAAGATACGGGATATACCAAAAGCAACTTATTCCTCACAATTGCTTATAGTTGTTTCTCTTAACTTTCTATGTATTTATTTTGTTGTATAATTTTAGAGAAATATTTGGTAATTCATGATGGATCATATTCGGCGTGTCATGCAATAAAGTTGTAAATCTTATTTCGAATTAAACTTCGATAGTCTTAACTTAACAACAATATCGTCGTCATTTTATTGTTATAGAAGCGCTCAGTAAACAAGTAATTCATAGTTTAGAGTATTGTCGCTACGTTAAAAGACAGCGACAGCATGAATGATGATCGTAAAAGTATTAAACCACATTATAATAAAGTACTTTTTCCAGAAGACGATCATCTGAATTAAACATGACTAGGATAAGTCCGACGATAATTATAAAAGATAATTTGCATTTATTCTCTTGCATAACCCACCTAGTGAATGAAATCAAGTTTCTAGATAAACAACAGCATCTCTGATATGCAATTTCCTTTCAACAGTTATTTAAACAAATTCGTAAATTTATTTAACAATTTATTATGGTGACGAGTGACAATATTATCTCAACAGTTTTGTGAATAAACGGACTGTTCAAATATGAGCAACTGAAGGCTCGAGACAAGTTAAGGAGATCGGATTATATCCAATTCGAGTAATTGTTTGGTGATGAATTACCGAGTGCTCGGTTTACACCTTTTGAAGAAAATTTAAGTCACGTGAATGCTATAAATGTGGATTGTTACTACACAGGTTTGAGAATTTTTATTCCTAACCTTAGAAAGCGATAAATAAACTTAGCTTTAGCAGAATAAAGCCGCATATCATATTTTCCCTTTAAGTACTGTTTTTCGCAACAAAAATGAAGTGTGTCTTCAATTAGTCTTTTCCATCGCCTGACTTGATTGCTCCAGATTTCTTACTGGTAGGATACGTGGTCATTAATTATATAATTTGAAGTCTATGTCCTTGTAAAAGTGACAATCAACTGTTCTCTTCCTTGGTAGGACCTCTCTTGAATTCCAACTACACACCAGGGTTTGAATGGCGATGTTTGAAAACGCTACCTCTACTATGTTGTAAACTAATCATCAGTTAAGTTGGTTTAGATCACAATCGATCTTTGGTACAGCTAACTTTCTATTACAATTAGCACAAAATTGTAACCTTAGGTTCTGCAACGTCTTCCTCGGGTCTTCATAATGTAGCTTAAGATGTGACCATACGGGGAGATAATTGTTACAAATACCCTGGTGACAGTATCGTAAATGACATGCTTTTCTAAATTCTGGCTCCTGCTGCAGTATACAGCAGCAGCACTAGAAGACATCTACAGATGTTTTGCAAGACAATGTGCCAAAAATACTCTTCTGATACGCCAAAGACATTATTATTGAGTGATCACATCAAAGCAAATAAAATGCTATGTAACCTCCAGTGGTACTTCTTTACTCTTGACTTTCTTATTCTCTACATCGACATGAGATTACCTTTATTCAATCTCTGATTGTTCTTGGTTCATATTCATGTGTATTATGATTGGTTTATCTTTAGGTAGCTCACTAATACTATATATTGCATTGCTAAATCTTATTAAAACTTTAAACAACCCCTTCCACGGTCGTTGTGGTTTAGACGTCGAACCTCGTGTCGCTGCATCTGTACAATGACACCAAATAATGGGATTGAAAACCGCAAGGGTCGGTTACATACGCGTCATGCATACAGTAACCCAGACTCCTTTTGGTAAAAATACTAATACAGCCCAGTTCAAGATATCTTTGCTTAATTTACTCGGGTATTTTTCAACTAGCATTAACCTTAAAAATGACATGATTTAACATATTTTCATAACAAAGCTGGCTTGTATAAATAAACACAAGAAGTATAAATTATATATCGATATTTAAAATCCTTTACACGTGAATTTACTTCCTATTTAAATTTATTTTTGAGCAATAGACATGTTTGATACAATTTTAATGCAGCGTTATAAAATGACTTTATAAGGTACCATACGAGGTGGATTGAATTAATTCGATACACTGACTTAATTTATTCTTAGATACTTAGATAGCTAAATGACATACCCTTACTTTATTAAAAGTCTTATTTTACTACTTACATACATGATAATTGGAGTACAACGTAAATATGGAGACTATATACACGGTCGTGCGAAATAAACAGCAACCGCTGACAAACATTGCATCAAAATGTTTCATCTTATATATAACGAAATAAAAAGACAATTTTACATTATACCTGAATAGATTAAAAATATATACCAATACTGTAACACTTTGCATCGGAAGTTAAAATGTACTGTGCCGATTTCTTTGAGACAAAAAGTCTCGTAGTAGAAATAGGCACTAAATTATTATATATTTTAGATAAACATAAAATGAATTTCTAAATTTAATCGCATCCATCTTTACCAATCGCGGAACAAGTATTTTTAAACATCTATCGTAGGGATTTATATTTAAAGCGATACACAATAAGTTCGCATCAAGCCCATGCCCTGTTACGAAATTTGTACATTTAAATTAAGAAGATTATATCGAAATTTTCAGGATAGCAGGTCTTGGTTTATATAAAGAAAGAAGATAGCGTTGTAAAGATCATTATTAGTTACAAAAGAAGAAGATTGGTAACAAATTTCTAAACCCAATAAACAAAATCTATGCTACATAAGTTATGCGTAATATATGTGATAAATTAAAGTTTGTTTTATACTATAAAGCTATCAATATTGTAAATAGATAGAAGAACATTATAAGACCTCAATAGAAATATAACTATAATTATTATGAAACAGAAGTATCGTAATAGTAGTATTCATAGTAAATATGCTGTAAACATTATTCTTACACATACCAACCACAAGTGATCATTGTAGTTTGGCCACATATGTCACATCATTGTTCGACACAGAAACAGAAATCTACAGGATTTCCAAAATACGGTGGTTTTTGTTATTAATATTCACTCTTGCGCCCGTGCGTGCATTCGGGCGTGCGCATGATTGTGTGTGTGTGTGTGTTACATTTTAAATTTCAGCAGGTATTATGTGTTGAATTGGGTTTCCAAGGTTCCTTTCACGTAATCGTTTGTTAGTTCTGATAAGAACCGTTTGTTTGGTGACGACGTTTTGACAAATTCCCAATCGGCGTTATCAAGTATATTTTCTCGATGTCAGCATAGGTATAGGTATAAGTTTACGTATAACGACATCGAAAAGCAGCTAGACTTGATAATGGAAATGGGAATTTGCTGAAATTTCGTCACCAGACAAGCGGTTATTATCAGAATCAGCAAACGATTACGTGAGAGGAATCTCAAAAACACAATCCAATATATATATATATATACAGGATATGTCAAAATTCTGGCCTTTATTAATGTGTATAAAAAAATGTTTTCTACAAAATATGTTCCTACGAACGCCCTCTACAACATAAAATTATTTTCAATTATAGAGGATGTTCTATTAAGTACCGAACCTGACCCTTGCTCGTTTATTTTAAATAGAGCTACCTGTATATTATCGCATTTTTGAATTCCGTATTTAATTTAAAGGTCATTTAGTATATTTAGTTTTTTTGGTAAAAGTGTCAATTTACAGTGTATTACAAAAATCTGTGAAACTTCTGATGATGGTGTGTCTGAAAAATACTATTCACAACTTGACCCTAATAAAATATAGACTATAATTTTCCGTATTTATTTATGTTTGCACAAATTTCATAAAGACTGGTTTAGAGTAGCGTTCCAACTTTGGCAAGTTTAAATCAAAATAACTTCATTTGTTTAATGGAACACCGTGTATAATTTTATTTGACTAAAATCTTAATCAAATTCTCTATCAAATCAGTATAAAATTATCTATACCTAAAGTTAATATTTAACTAGTTGTTTTAACAGTCTCTTATTTTTACTTTATTTTTTGAAGGTCTATGGAAAAAAAGGTAGATAGAAAACAAGGGAGAACAGAATTTTATGAATTAAATATATTTGAAACATAAAGGTAACTAAACAACAAAAAACAAAGATTAATTCACTAAATGTTCAAAGGTTAGTCCGTTAGCTTTAACGAATTTACATTTGAAGTTATTGTTGTAAATGCATCGATAATTTTTGCACATTTAGCCTCATAAGTGGTAGGAAGTGTTTTATAACATTTTTGTTTGACGTAAGCTCACAAGAAGAAGTCCATTTTGGTCAAATCAGGTGATCCGGCTAGTCATAGTACGGTTTCACCTCTTTCTATCAATTTATTAGGATAGGTTTCATTAAGGTAAACCCTAACCGGTGCAGTGAAGTGAGCCGAGGCGCCAATTTGCTGCATCCACATGTCCCATCTGATATTTAATGGTACACCTTCCAACAAATCAGCTAAACTTGTATTTAAAAATTCCAGGGATATTGCACCACTGAGGTACGTATTGAAAAAATATGGACCAATTCCTTTAGTGTCTATAATTTCACCCCATACATTGATACTCCATCTATTCTGAATATTGCGGTCTCTAGAAAGATGCGGATTTTCTGTACAGCACCAATGAATATTGTGTCGATTGGGTTTGTCATAATTAACGTACACTCGTTAGTAAATAAATCAAACTTAAAACAATTTACATTATTGCGCGTAATATTTAGAGCCCACTGACGAAAATTAATCCTGGCTTGGAAATCTGCATTTGTTAGCCGTTGTTGTAATTTCATGTTGTATGAATGAAATTTTGCGCATCTCTGAATTCGACTCATTGAAGACTGACTAATGTTTAACTGAGTGCTGACTTCGTATAAACTTCTATGTGAATTTTCAACAACAGCCGCAAGTACATTCAGTTGATTGGGTTCGTTCTAAATATGTGGATTGCACTGGTGATTTTTATAATTAATAGTAGCTATAAACCTTTCCTTCAAACTTTCAAACGCCCTCGTACTTGGATGTCTTCCATTCGGCTATCTTACACTGTAAATTCTAGACGCTAACAAACTATTCCTCCCGCATTCTCCTAAGATAAGCATCATATTTACCATTTCATCTTTAGTAAAATTAATGATAAATAAAACAAGAAATTCTCTGAACAACTATTTTGATAGCTAATGCGAATTTTGTGGCAGTCGTAATCGATGTTTTGTTTTCGTTTGCTTTCAAGGCATGCCAAGATTTTATATGTATATGCATACTTACAACTTATTGGGAAATCTATATAAACACTGAATGAATTAATCTTTGTTTATTTGTTGCTTATTTGCCTTTATGTTTCAAATATATTTAATTAATAAAAGTTTGTTTTTCACTTGTTTTCTATCCACCTTTGTTTCCATAGATGTTCAAAAAGTAACGAAAGAATAAGAGTTTGTTAAAACAACTAGTTAAATATTAACTTTAGGTATAGGGAACCCTACACCCATTTGATAGAAAATTTTATTCAGATCTTAGTAAAATAAAAATATACAGAGTGTTCCATTTAAACAAATAAAGTTATTTCGATTTAAAATTGCCAAAGTTTGATCGCTACTGTAAACCAGCCTTTATGAAATTTGTCAGAACATAAATACGAAAAATAATAGTCGATATTTTGTTAAGGTTAAACTGTGAGTCATATTTTTTAGACCCAACACCATCAAAAGTTCTACAAATTTTTGTAACACGCTGTAAATTAATACTTTCACCCAAAAACTAAATAACTGGAAAGTTAACCATTTTAGAGGTAAAATACCTTACATAAAGTAACCTTTGAATCAAATATGGAATTCAAAAATGCGATAATATACGAGGTGTTGTATTTAAAATAAGCGATCAAGAGTCAGGTGCGGTACTTATAGAACATCCTCAATAATTGAAAATAATTTTATCTTGTAGAGGCGTTCGTGGGAACATACTTTGTACAAATCATTTTTTCATATACCCATTAATAAAGGCGCTATACGATAGAAAAAGACTAGAATCTTGACTTATGCTGTATACAAGGTATCTCTAAAATGTTTGGTCATAGCGTAACCACAGATTCCTGGGATCAAATTAAGGCGATTTGACTGAACTTACCTATATCCAAAGTCGCCTAGTTAAGCCGCTACTGAGCGTCAAAGTTCTTTGAAAAAAATATTGTTTCGCATGTAAAAATAGAGTGTGCCTACCGATTTTCGTGATTTTTATTATGATATTCCTGGTGAGTATAAGACATAATTTGACAAATGAAGCAATTGCAGCAGCACTGAACTAAGTGCAATGCTGTTACTGGGACTGTTGAAAAATAAACTTATTCCAAAAATTAGTATAAATTGTTTTTTATATCCACTCTGCGAACTTTTCAAACCACCCTCGTAGTGTATTCATAATAAATCTAATTTCAAATACCCTATAAATAATATGAATTTGTAAGATTGAAATTCATTCGTAACGGAAGGATTAAAGGGCACTATTGTGTGGCCATGCTGAATCTTAGTTGAGACTACGATTCGAAATATTAATATAAAATTGATTTTATTTGATTTCTTTGAATAACCTGAATTCACTATATTTTAATTTGAATTAGTTGAATTATTGTCACAAGATTGCTTAATTTTTATTTGTATAATTACAATATTATGTTTTTTTTTCAATTTAGGTTTTTTTAAAGGGTTTGAAGCTTGTTATAAGGTTGTTCCTTTCCGTTAATTAGAGAAGCAGTATCAAAAGTATAATTAATTCCAGGATAGTTTTAATCTATGTCGTATAAAATTTTTCAAACCTTGGAAGGAACCGTCTTTATTTTCAAGGTATATGTTATTATCTTCTTCAATTTGGAATATTTGACGATTAAGTATTGCCATCTAATTGCGGAAGAAACCAGAAGCAGAATATTCGACCAAATTCTAAAATCTAGCTGTACAAGAAGCAGTTAGAAACAGAATCTAATACTGTAGATGAATATGTGAATAAGCTCAATTTGATTAAAAAAAGAATAGGCACTTTTGTTGGAAAATTTCCTATTGAAGTTAATAGAGTAATAATAGGTTCTGGATAGAAATCTATTTAGACTACCTAGAATAAAACAATGAGGGGTTTGAAGACAAAATGAGAGATTAGTTAGAATTCTGGAATTTACTTAAAAAAAGACTCGCAGACTGCACTATCGCGCAATTCCAGAGTCCCACAAATGGTAATTAGTTTTCTTTCCACCAACGGGTAATTAAAAGCAATTGAAGCTTTAAAACGATAGTTCGACTAAGAAGATCTTCTTATTGAAGTATATGTAAGACAATGTTTGAATTTGACTTTGATTAGTCGCAAGCGGCTACTGCCCTTATTAAATGAGATTATCTGGAGTATGAGCTTTGATTCTTCACATCATTTGTATTTACAACTGATATGTGTTCTGCTGTACTGCTTCCTCTAGTTGAGCTGTGTTCACTTGATGAGCTAGTTCAAATGGCTAAGAAAGAATACTGTTTTTTTCATGAATGCTCAGAACAAATAAATTAACATATGGAATTTATTAGAGAAAATGTAGAGGTCGAATAAAAAGTGATATCACCATAGCAAGAATGGGTAAGTTAACAATCAATTAAGAGTTCAACAGCGTTAGTTATTAACTTTAGTTAATTTTCTATACACTTACACTGTAAACTTTAAAATTAAAGTAGAAGCTTAAATAATTTTTCCATTTATAACAAAAAGCGAATAGATATGTAAATAGAAATAAAAGCCATTAAAATATTAATTTATATTTATTTTGGGGACGACAATTGCAATGGTCAACTATTTAACTAACACCACCCGCAAAATGCTGCTTAACTTGGGTGATTTTCATCGATAACTCGCTTCAACAAATTTTCTTAGGGAAATCGATTAGCTCACGTAAAAGAAAATCATGGGAGTAAGAAATGAGACAGGTTAAAAAAATCGTTAGAGCTGTTTTCGAGAAAATTGCAATAAATCTAAAAATCGTAGAAATAAAGTGGCACTTATGGTATACACATATATTCTACCCGTTTTGCATACTCCCCTTAGAAATAAAAAACATGTTAATTAGGATGAACAAGTCAAAGTACAGCAATTGCATTTTGCAATCAGTACTTCTCCGTAACTAGACATAGTAGCCATATAAGTTGCTGTAGCAATCGCTAGTGGCGCCGCCGCAAACCTGCCGGTGGTCGCCACTAATACGTTTCATTGACATCAATGAAAAAACCAATTCATGTCATCATACATACATTGCTCAATATTTAATATAAATTATTATTGCCCATAATCGTTAAAACCGCTATTTTCTTGTATATATCGGGAACAATAAGATTCAGGATGGAACTTTGGTGAAAATATCTATGCAAATACCGACAATGTTATATGGTACAATAATTGTAGCAGGTGTTATAACTTTACGATTATTCACATAAAAAATGCTACAATTTGGCACTTGAAGAACGCACGCGTACGTACACATACACATACATACGCCCAAACGCACACGTCATTGGTAGAAAAAATACTTCAGAGCTTGCCTTCGAAATCCATTGACTGATATTTCTAATATGAGTGCTGATAAAACAAGCAAGAAAGAGAAAGGTCTTAATAATGTTTTCCCGTTACCTTTGAAAATGTAATGATTGAAATGTGGATTCTTGTGATGTGTAATATTAAAAACTCAAACAAATTAAACTACTTTGTGGAGAAAAAGATGAAATTGAGGCATCATTTCGTTGATCCAAACCTTTTTCCCAATTTTTCCGGCGTTTAATTATTAATTATGAACAAATTTTAGGTCAAGTTCATCCAAACAAGAAAATGAAAAATATAAAAGAAGACATTTAATCGTTGATGTTATTGTATATAGCTACTACCAACGTTATGGTCTTCCGCTAAAGTATGATTGAAATTTTCTGTTTCTTTTTGTTTATAAAAACAAGGTTACTGTTACATTTATTGAATATAAATTTGTTTCCTGTTATTTATATTAAGAAATTATACATTTTTTCGTAACTATATATTTATATACTTTATGATATATTTATATAAATGTACAAATGGAAACGTTTTTATTTGACCTGAAAATGTAACTAGAGATGTTGCTCCACTTTAAATAATTAAAGTATTTTGTTTTTAGTCGCCTTTTATGTATTGTAACAGTAATAAAAAAGATTTTGAAACACACGTTTTTAACGATCACAGTTCTAGGGTGAATAAATCAAAGGCGCATATATTCATCCGCCAAATTGGGCGGCTATTTACATTTCAATTAATATACAGAAAAACGGAAATAATGCAAATTGATATATGTTGGCGGAAGGAGCACTTAACCAGCAGGTTAGTATATGTACAAGAATTTGTTAGTTCACATAAAAGACAGTTCTATACAAGAATCTAATTATTTGCAACATAAAAGAGTATGAAAACTTAAAACTTAAATATGCAGTAACATATATATATATATATATATATATATATATATATATATATATATATATATATATA
>JAHWXV010474699.1:0-20460 GCA_024586415.1 Phrixothrix hirtus | reverse complement strand
TGATACAATCGGCTTTTCACCCGGCCGAATTAATTTCAAAATTCGTGCCATTGCTGTTAGGAGGAATCTACTTATTTATTTCATATATATATATATATATAGAGTCTAGAGTCCCGAATGTGACGAAACGAAGTAGCATTTTTCAGTGTATGTGCCAAGTTTAAGTTTTGAGAAAATAATCGACGAGTTACCCTTTTATGGTTATTTACTGGAGGCCCAATTATTGAAAATTCGGTCTACTGTTGCTAAAGGCGAATTATGTTTGGGGTCCGCATCGATTACCTGCCCGATTCCTAAGAGAAGATTTGGGTCGGATGAGGCAGTACTTAAACTACAATAGAAGTTGAAAACATAGGCCGCACTGTTTCTTTAAAGTCGCAGACCGCGGAGATCTTAAGTAAGCGACATTCTTTCGATCATTTTATTCCATCCCGCAAGTCACTGAACTCCTCTGGGAAATCTGACAATCAATCCCTTTCTTGTCATGTAATAATAATCCGCTGGGGAGCTTACTTCGATCAAGTAACAGATAGACAATTCTGTTCATGTCTGTGTAAGATTTATTTAACGAACAAAAATATATTTAATTGAAGTATTTAAAGTAATCTGAGGCGACAATTAGACGGGGCCGGTACTTTGCTATTATTAATTAAGTGTAGTTTTAGGAATTAAACAAAGTGGCCCCCTATTTTGAGCATCAATAATTAAGCAATTGATCGTTCAAATGTTCCTTTATTGTCTGTACCATTTTATTTTGTTATTATAAGTGACTTGTTTAATTCAGGTGATTTTATTGTTTTACGCTTATAAACAACCTAAGCAGTAGTACACATAATTTTCTTACAGAAAAACGTTAGACATGAGTAAAACATTTTGAGTTGGAGTCTAACTCTAAGTGAATTTTGAAATAGGATACTTTGCCGTCCAATTTCAGTAAGTTCGAACCGTTAAGACATTAGGTAAAGTGGCACCCATAAATTACGACTTTCTCCCGATTTTTGACACTTGCAAATCGATCCTGAATTTTAGCCCAATTAATTTCATCATAAACGAAGAAACCGCTCTATCTCCACTGTGATGGACAGAGCAACCAGCTAATTCAGGACAAATAATATCTTTTAACAGCCTCTGGGGCGCAAATCGCGTTCCCTCCTATTATAAGGTGTATGGAATGTCAGATAAAGGTATTTTGGACTATATATTATATATTCAAAGATCCAAGATATATTTAGACCATACTGATAAAAATATGTTGTGCATCAATTACTAAATGTGCACTTTGATTATTTAACTTCAAACGCGCAATTCTTGTATGTTGTTGAAAAATATGTGTTAAAGCTTTTCTCTAAACCAGGTTAAGCCCTGGGCTAATATCGGCTGTAAATCTATTAGCACTACTGGTTTAATGGTACTAGTTTTATATTTTTTATAATTAGTCATGCTAATTGTAGTTACAATGTTATGTAAAATTAAAATCAAGTTCGATATATGAGACACTTCCCACGTCACTTCACTTACCTACTGAAATCGTATTTTTTGGGAGTTTCAAAAAATACTGAGTACAGCATACTCTTATTAACCGTCAACTTAACTACTATGGTATTTGTGGTAGTGTTCAATAGAAAACGCCAACTTTTTTATTTCTTTTTAACGATTTGAAAGTAACTGTAACAATTCGACTTTGCTATCAGATTTAGAAACGCCATTGAATTCATTTTTAATATAGAATTCTATGAAAATGAGAAAAATGGTATGATGAATGCTCGAACTGCTGTCCTTCATTCTGCGGACAAAAGAAAATTTTTGGATGCGTTAGAGAAATTCGTTCGGTTTCTTCAGAAACTGTTTTTCTCAATTGCTGGAAGTTTTCTTTGATTATTCAGATAAACATGATTTTCTAGATAAGGAAACACGAAGAAATCGAAAATGATAGTATCTGTAGAAAACTAGAGCCGTAATGGTGCCCAATTTTTCTATCGTCGCAAAATTGTCGCAAAAAGTTCATTATTTGATATGTGATGAGTGGAGTAGCTTTGTCTTGCAGAAAATAACCCTGTTGCTCAATAAACGGTGTCAGCTTGTGACGAAGATAAAAACTTTTATGTTCGTTTTCTTCAAAGAAAACTCATCTCCATGAAATCGTTATTCAGAGACCTAGCTTAAGAGGACGCAATGGTGCTTGAATGTGTTTGTGTGGGTTGTCGTCTACTGACCAAATTTGTCATATTTTGACTATTTCTATAACCGTCAAGGTGAAACCAGATCTTGTCGCTGTAAAATGTATGACGTCTAAATTGCCATTATTGTCTAAATTGTTGAGAAACCATTCACAAAAACTTATTCAAGGAACAAAATCACTTAGTAAAATTTGATGAGAAATGATTATGTTGGAAAAAAGTGCCCATATTTCTTTAAAATAGTTCGGAAAATCTATCTGTTGACTCAACTTTCTTAAAGATTGAGGACTGTTTTCTATTACAACTGTAACATTTTCTGCAACTCCTTCATTCCTTTTAATTGGCCTTCCAGATCCTTGATTACTCCTAATACTGCCCATTTCTCGAGAATTTGTCATAATTTTTCAAATAACTTCCAATAGTGTTTTAAAATCGACAACTTCGTTGGAAAATTGTACTCTAAGTTTCTCGTAGCTTTCTATATGTGAATACTGCCACTTACCATTCTCATTTGTAAACCCATTTCCGAAGTACGATCCCTGTAAAAATGTGCTTTGTTCAACCTAAGCATTTTAACCTCAAACTTCCAAATTATCGTTAATCTAACAGAACAAAAATTATACTTCATGATCTCAGACATGTCTTCAATGATACATGGCTTTCGTTGAACGTGTTTTTTATTGTTCTTTCGGTATAATCTCCCGTTGTTGTCTATAAGCTAGAAGATTAATTTAGAAATTTCTAAAATTTCTTAACAGGGTATTTGTAAGCTAACCAATTTTAACATTAACACACTCATAATAAATATTTAAGAATTTACCCTTCTACTTGTAGACATTACATTATAATAAACATTAAATCCAGAAAATTGGATTTTAAACAGCAATGGTAGAAATTAAAAACTAATTTTACTAATTCTCTGTAATAGCTTTTGTGAGCTAAAATAGCGTTCTTAATATTGATTATAGTACATTATGCAAGAACAGCAATTTCCAAAAACTGACTGTGTGGAATTCTAACAAAATGAGTTCGCTTTGCCTGCCGGTGAATCGCAATGATAAATTCAATACTCCAGTTTTGATGGATTTCCAGAAAAACGCTAATTTTATTTTTGGTTATATTTTTTCTTCCAAAAAGTAATTTCCACTTACACCATTGAACGAAGTGTAACGTTAAGGAGGATTTTCTTAAGTGGAACATCGCCTTTTACTGGGAATGCCAATACCCCATATTTGAGATTTAATATGATAAAACGAATAAAGAAAAAGTTGGACTTGATAGAAGAATATGAAAAATACCAAATTTAGAAATACCATAACCAATACACGATAAAGTTTTCAAGAACCCTGGTGTTGATAGTGAAGTGCTCTAATTCTACTTTTTTAATGTTGCACCCGTTTCTTATCATACAGGGTTTATCAAGAGTCTAGTACCAGTCAATTATCCCTGTTATTACTAGATATAAAAATTTGAAATTTTATACCAGTTAGTGGCCATATTGTGCAATTATCAAATTAGTACTTCGGTTTCCTGTTTTTCCGAAAATGGTATAAATTATATCATTATAATGGGACACTACATATTTTTGGATTTTTAGATGGACAAGGTTTTTCTGGATATAAAAAGGTAAGACACGATAGCATTATTTTCAACACCAAATAAATAAAAATTATCTACCTTATGAAAATTACCATAAACCATAGCCATAAACCTAATTCTAAAAAAAATTGAATTAAAACTAAGTGGTGCAGCTGTTCACCAGTTTTTAAACAATATATTTCCAAATAGGTGAATTGGCAGGAGAGAATTAGTAGAATGACCGCCATATGTCAAAGGGCTGCAATTTGAATACTTAATCTAAATTCAATTTTTCTTAGAACTAGGTTTATTGATAATTTTCATAAGTTAGTTAATTTTTATTTATTTGGTGTTGATAAGTCTTATCGTGTTATCGTGTCTTATATTTTTATAACCAGAATAACTTTCTCTATTTAAAATGGTCAAAATATATAGGGTATTCTATTTAAAATTATAAAGTTTACATCATTTCCGGGAAATCTGGAAAGGCGGGTACTGATTTGGTAATTGTAAAATATGTATATATTATAGTCATTGCCTGATATAAAATTTGAAATCTTTATATCTAGAAATAATAGAGATAATTGACCGGTTTTGAACTTTTGGCACCCTGTATATTACCACATTAAAAAATTTGAATTCTTGCTTAGACGTATACGCTTGCTATATACACAAAATATAGATTAATTAAAAACGTATTCTATTTACAAATATCTGCTTGTTTCGTCCTTGTGAATGTCCACTCCCTTATGTCATTTATCAACAGATTCAATATATCCTTCGAATTTAAAAACAACTGCCTGCGACGTTTTTAAGGTGTCGTCGACAAAACGGCTAGGGCAATCTTTTCAGAAATCCACAAATTTAGAAAACCAATTCACAAAATATTATTTTACATGAACCAAAAGCTCTCTTGAATATAACCTAACTAGAAATATGGGTATATCCTCTTGATAATCATTTGTTTCTCCCCTCTCTATCTACTTCTTTTGATTGCCACCTTGTGGAATGCTTATCCGGTTTGTATCTTTAACATATGCCAAAAACAGAGACTTTAAAATACAAGTATTTATTGAAATCAGCATATGTAAAATTTTAACCACATTAATAGCTACCTTAGTAAGGAATGCTACTGTATAATTAGGAAGCTAATAAATGTGTACTTCTCATTTATAAAGAGAAAGTATAGCATTTAGATTTAACAAAATGGATCGAAAAATATTTTGGATAGAATATTTCTCACTCCTATGAATTTTTAAATTTAAATTTTTTAGGATTATTCTTATGGCAAAAACCATGTGAAAAATCAAAGAAGCAATATGTAGTAATGTCCAATTCATTCAATAGTTAGTTAAGAACGTTTTGAGCTGATGTAAACTTTTTAGCCAAATAATTGTCCTTTGATAAATACCTCTGCGTAAAATGAAAAACGAAGTTATACCATACAACAAAATGTAATGTAACATATGAAATATCCCAAAGAAATCGGTGCGGTAGTTTTAAGTTCAAGGGTTCAAAAGATTTGTAACAGGCGATAGACAGACGGAATTGGGATATCTACTTTTCGTTCCCTCTGAATTATTAAACGCCAAGCAAATATGATATTAGTCATTCGTCAAATGAACCTTATTAGAGTACACAATGAAAGTATAGTTACAATGTTTACTTAATTTTCCAAAAAAATTTTGATAATAAAAGCGATAAATGTATTCGTGAATTTTCCATATTTTATTGGGGGTATTGCCATACTTGGAAAATCGCCTAATTTCGATTTTTGATGGGTAAACCGAAATTTGAAGATTTCTTGCCTTTAGAGGAATTCGACATGGGTAGTTGATCAAATATTCATCTAGTTCGTACTGCCATAACTAATTTTGCTCACAAGTTAAAACTAGAGGTTGCAAATAAAAAGTTCAGGGGACTAGTGGGCCATCACTGACAAATATGTCCAAAACATTGATTTTAGGTTCACCAGTAAGGAGATTCTATTGTGCAGTTGATACCCCCATGAGTAATTTGCAAATAATTGTTCAACAAACATTTAAGACAAGAGAATTTTTGATTTTTCAATAACGAAGGGTATTTTGGAATAGATACATCTATAACTGATTTGTCTATAGTTTTTAAACTAGAAACATGAAAACAAGAATTGTGAAGGGAAATAAGTGGGAAAACGGCGAGGAACCAATAACAAAAGAAAAATTCTTGATTATTCAATAACGGGGCGCGGGTATTGTGAAATTCTCACCCGCTTAGCCAACTTGTCTAAATGGGGGCAAATATAGATTTCAAATGTGCATTAGTGGGCAACCATTTACAAAAGGAATATTACAGATTTTTTTAAAATGGGCGAGGGGGGCATAAGTGTAGGTTTTGAGATTTCAAATATCCTACAACACTCTTTTAAGTCATATTCTTTTTTCCTACCCTCTTCGTGTTTTTTTTCCCCTGGCTATATTTACTTTTCAATTATACTGTAAAAATATTTACACAATTTTAAGAAAATATAGCACATAATAAGGTGTCACTTTCGTAATCGTTCCAGTACAATTTAGAAAATTGACGAGTAATGCCATTTAGGATACATATTTTTAAAGAAACATATATAATCACGTTTATAATATAAATGCAAATTTGATTTTAACACAGAAACAAATAAAAATGGTTATTTTTGTAAAATTATAAAAGAACACAGAATATAGTGATTTTGTAGTATTCTGCAGACATTACAGGTAAATTAAAGTTATATCTCTTTACCTTACAATTTCAATGCTTTGTAGCACATAGTGAATACACGCTATTCTAATAGAATTTGTTCTGCATTACCGAGTGTGCGCTTACTTAACATATTTACCCACATAAAGTAATTTAATTTAATAGTAACTCGGGAATGCGAAAAGTACGATCTAGGAGTCGGTATGATACGGGCGACTCTTCCTTACTGCGTTAATTTAGCGATCGCTGATTTATAATTCGGAAGGGTAACAATTTTTTGACAGATTAGTACTTCGTTTAAATTAAGTAATGTTAAAATTTATTAAAATAATGGATCTTTTATTTCGATAAATTTAGATATTAAGCTAAATCTTGTCATTACAGTATAAGAGACAACCTTTTAGTGTTTAAATTATGATTCATAGTTTACAATTACTTGTAACTAAGTTAGTTCTATTTTAGACAGGATGTATATTCAAAATTATCTGCTGAGAATTTTCAAGATGGTATGATATTTTGTCAGACGTCAATCCGGTAGACTATGATTTTGCGATTATATTAAAGATAATGCATCTTAAAGTGAGTTGGGTAGAAAGTTTACAAAATCATGTATAGAGGCTTTGACAGAATATTACTCCGGAAATTATATTCAGAGCAAGTGAGATTGCACTATTGAAACTGAGAGTATTTTAAAGGTTTTGACATAAATTATTTGTTGTTGTTGTTACTAACTTTGATAAAACAAGCATTTGGTGTGTTATTGAAAGCATATTTTTTATTACGGAAATGTGTAATCTGTGCCTCTTCCTGAAACTGTCAATTACTTTTGACAATAAATGGCACCTTTTATAAAATGTCAGTTACTAATATTTCTGCGTAAATGTCAGTGATAAATATCATTTTTTCAATAGCATTAAATAATTATAAGAATTTTAGGGTATTTATATTTTCTAATAAAATATTTTAAAATAAGTATTAATACAATTATATAATTTCAATTTAGATTAGCAAAAACACAAAGCGTTCTGTTAATGAAAACTGTGATTTAATATACTGCCATATCCGAACAAAATATTTTCATTATACGGATTGCTTTGAAATAAAATACAGCATATGTCGTCTGGTAATGATTTTGTTTGTATCGTCACCGTACACTATTCAGCTTTTAATGACTCAAAAGACCCAAACAATTTTCGCTAACAAAACAAAATGAAATATACAATATATTCGACGGTATTATAAAAGTGTTTGACAAAATGAAACAACATAATTTAACTGAATGTATTTTCGCAGTAGTGAAAGGTAGAAAATAATACAAATAGACCATTTTCGTTCAGTTTTTTGCTTCTAAAACTATAAAGTTTAGTAAAAGTTTAAGTGATGAGACTTGACCCTTGATACTTTTAAGGAAAGTTGGTAAACAGTTAGCAGTTTGCATATTACTAAACATTTCACAACAATGGTAATAAATAAATAAATAATTCTAAAATAAGGAATTTGCAAAGTAAACGAGAAATTGTCTTGATTTTCATATTAGCAATACAATAATGATAAATTTTGTATTTCATAAAAGTTATTTCTAATCTGGCTTTTGAACAAATCTACATTGTCTGTTAACTATAATGGAAAAAGTTCGGTGTCTATAGAAGGAAAACTTGCATAGATTATCAATGTTATACATTTATAAAGAGTCCGCAAGTTTCAAAGAAGTATTATGTCAGTTACGTTCACTTTCAATTTATTTACAAGTTATATAATAATTTTACGTAGGAATACGTTTCAATACAAAAAAACTAATGAAGCACTAATGATAACCGTGGCCTAAAAATATATTACAATCTTAACTCTGCACAAAGTTAATTGCTCTTGATGGTTATTTAGATGCAACATAATGCGAACTAATTAATTAATGAGACATCCTCTGATTCAAGGAAGATAATTAGCAATAAAACAGAAAAGGAATTCAACACAAATGGATGCAACGCTATTTGAAAGATAGTGAAGCTCTCCATACGATATTCACACTACTCGATAGATAGATAATTCATCAAATAGGGAGCGCGTTGCCTACTCTACACGTATAATGGTAAATAATAATGCTATTTTGAATAACAAGGTGTAATACGATGAAAACACCCTGTATAGTAAATTTTCACAACCAAAGGAGAAAACCTGATAAACATGGATCTAGCAGTTCTATTAATAGGAATATTCTACTTACCTACAATTGCAATACATTTACTGATGGTATCCATACTAGTATCATAATGAAATCTAACGCTGAATACTTATAATCAAATTATCAAATAAAATTTAAAATTAATTTTTCAGGAAACGGTACGTATAAACTAAATATAAAATTTATTTTGTAACTATAATTAGATTTGCGTAATCCAAATAATCGATAACATAATTATCTTAAATAAGGTACAAACTAATAACTAAGTTCAAGTTGACAAATAATTAATTATTCCACATAACACATAATTTCTACTTTTCAATTGGGTTAACCAAATTAATTTAGTGATCGTTTATATTGGCTCAAACAATTTTACGCCCAAGTAGCTACAATTAATGTAAGCAATTCGTTGTACCTCAGTTCAATTCTGTACTTAGGAACACTTTAAAGTCTCTTGCAACTTAATTTTATTGTTCTAAAAATTATATAGGTATATAGGTAACCGTAAGGTGGTGTTATTTAGGTACTAGCAAGTAATTTAAATAGGAACACCTTTGCGAAGTACACTTATAAAAAACAAACAAAATGAAGTAAACTTCACCTACTTGCTTGATTATTCAAATTTTTCTAATTGATTTCTACCTAAATCCAATTTAACGTTGATAGGTTGGAATCCAATTACTCGACTTCAATATAAGAAGTTGTCACCTTTTTCTTGACTGTGTATCCGTATAGGGAGGAACCGAACTCTTCAGATATCAACAAACCATACATTTGATCGCCGCCTTTATTCCTCCAGTAAGTAAAAAGTTAACTAAATTGCCTTCCTTTCTCTTTTACGTTGACTCAGCATTGAATATATACTGTAATATTATAAACTGAATCCGTTGTTAACGTTCATTTTCCTTGTAGGCACTGATAGCGTTGAAAATAACTTTTGATTTAAGTTGGCTATAAGGTTTGCAGTCAACTATAATAAATCCTGTTTTAATTTATTATTGTTGTAGAACAACTTATAGATTCTCCTTTTAATTGATATAAATTTTTAAAATGTCCTTAATTGCTTGAAACTTATTTCCGTTCAATCTTGTTTATTTAAAAACAATTTATAAAAATTCTTTTTTTTGCACTAAAATTCATTTTAGACGAGTTCATTGTTTAATAAAATCTAATTTTATTTAAAATCTGTACAAATGTTAACTAATGTCAGAAAATTCATTATATTTAAATAAAAATTAAAGGCAGTTAATTTTAAATGAAACACATTGCTGTAGGAAAATAGTAAACCCATGGAGGTATGCTAAATTACTAGTGTCATGTAGTTATTTAGAGAAAACAAGGTTAAATGACGCCAGCATGATCGGTTTTTAAAGGAACGCGTGAAACAAAGAACTCGGACACAAGTTGTAATTTAATACAACTTAAGATGAACGCAACGTATTCAACCCTAATTTTATAGCTCCCAACAATCTTCGCGAGGATTTATGATCGTTAAAAGAAAATGCAAAGTAAATATAAGTGGCATGTGACTTCTCTTTTTTAGCTCCCTTTGCTTTAATTACGCATCTCCAAATTTGAATTAATTGAATTCTCCATCAATAACACTTGAAGTAGGATTGAAATAACTCCACGGTGGCTGATATACCTACCTAAAGATTAAATGTGCATAAAATTGGGTTCAGGGTCGTGACATATATGAATTGAACAATTGGGGCAAGGCATCGTACAATTAATAAGTCTGCATCTATCTATTTTAAGCACCATTGAAGCTATCGTCACTTGACACCTTTTGAGCTTAATGGTTTGAACTTTCGTAATACCGGCTAAGTTCATGAGATTTTCGAGAAACAACTCATAATGCGAAGCAACAGCCGGAAAAACCAAAATTCATATAATTTTAGCAAAAATCTTAAGATAAACACTTTAAATCGTAACGAGAAACGCTGTAGAGCACCTAAATTGTACGGTAAAAACCCAGACCATTTCCTGAAATTGTTAGAAAACGAAAAAGCCTAAAGCAGCTACTTACGAGGGTAGCACCTATTATTTCTGCAAATTAATAAAACAAAATGGTGTAGTCAAAAATTATTTTTATTATTGTTTTTCAAAATATTCGCTCTTAAACTCAACGGATTTAGACATTCGATAAAACCAGTTATCATAGCATAAATTCCACTACCCTTGAGTCACTTTAAATATAAGGTTTTTGAAGCTCTTCACTACACTTTCTAGGCTTTCAAAATGCACACCATGCATTTTATCCTTTAGCCTGGCTACCATTTTCTTTCCAACGCTTCGAGATTTTTTCACTTTAACTGGATTAGGTTCTGTTTCAAACACCAATTGAGCCGACTGGCGTTTTGATTCCGGTTGAAATGTATATATCCAGCTTTCTTCACCAGTAATGATGTTGTAAACGGTTTTTAACCTACCTCCATCACATTTCTTAAGCGTTTTTTACACCATTCCACTTGTTTTTGTTTTTGTTTCTGTCTTAAATTATGCGGTATCCACCGACAACTGACTTTCCTCACACCCAAATGATTATGTAAAATCTTGTTTATTTCAGTCATGCCAATACCCAAGGTGCTCCTAATAATCGTATATGTGACTCGATTGTCGTCTTGAATCATTCTTCGTACGGCATCCATATTTGTTTCGGTAACGGTTGAAATTGGCCTTCCTTCGTGAAAATCGTCACTAAGTGAAACCCTTTGAAATTCAAATTCGTTATACCGATTGTAAACACTCCTTTGAGAAAGAGATTCGTCACCAAATGCCGGGTGAAGTCTGTCTTGAAACGCTTTGTTTTGGAGTTAAAGAACTTTTAAAACCATAGTAAATCACAGCTACAAAATTTTCTCTCGTTAAATTCATTTTCGCTTCAGACCACGCGCTTTGAAATTGGCTTGCAAAATAACTATTGCAGTTATCAAAACGAAATTGTAACTCTCAAAATAGAAAACAATAAATATTTGTTTCATGGCATGTTTGATTCCTTTGATTCACTAGAAATATTAGTTTGCAGGAATTATCGGTAGTACCCTCGAACTAGTGAGTTTCGATATTGTATTACTATTCACAAAAATACCAACGAATTAGGCATTAGCCATAATACAACGAAGATACAAAATAAGTAAAAATACTGTCTTCAAAGCACCTATACTCAGTGACATAGAAATTGCAACACAAAGAAGGGGTTGGAATTTCCAGATGAAATTTGGTAGGACTATTCACCTATGTTCTAGTAATAAATAATCAAAAGTTTGGAGGAAAATCTTTATTAGTTAAACAAAATTTTATAATAATTGTTAATAATGTGTGGTACTGCCTCACTGATTTACACATTCATTTACATGCCGAGACATTGATTGAATAAGGTGGTTTATCTCGTCTTGTAGTATTTCCTGCTATGCAAGTTGCACCTCATGTCTCAAGATCTCCAAAATTAAAGGAGGCCGTTGCAAATTTCGCAACCTTCTACCCATTATGACCCATACATGTTCAACGGGAGCAAGATCTGGAGATCTTGGAGGCCAGGGCAAAAGATTAATCTAGACCTACTCAAAGAGGTTTAGCGAAAACCTTGCTACATGTGGACGTGCATTACCTTGCTGGAACAATGGATCGTCGAGCTTTTGTAAGTATGGCAGAAGATATGGACCAACCACCTCCGCAATATACCGCAGTGATGTCATATTGCCTCGAATGAACACCAAGGAAGATCATAACACCTACAGTGCGGTGTACGTGCCTCTCAACTGTAAATCAAAGGCTCCGTGATTCTCCCCGTCTTCTTCTGATTCTCAAACGACCTTTGTGTATTCCTAAACAAAATCTAGGTTCGTCGCTAAAGACAACACAACGCCATTCAAGATTCCAATGAGATAGTTCGTTGCACCTTTGCAACCTTTGCTAACAATGTTTTGCAGTCGAAGGAAGCACAACTTGGGGACGATATGATGTTAACCCAAAACTTCGGATTCGGTAATAAACTGCTCTAAGGGTTATAAGGCAACCAAACTATTGGTCACAATTGCCCCAGTCTGCTAGTTGTCTTAAGCGACGATCTTGGCGGTCATTCATTCTTCTTGAAACCCCAGTTCCTCTTTTACGTAATTCCTGGCCATATTCAAACCATGCACGACACACTGGCATTACAGTAGACCGATTTCGATTTACACGGTTAGCAATTTCCCCAAATGAAAAACTAGCTTCGCGCAAACCAATTATTTGACCTCTGTCAAGTTCGCTTAATTGAAGGTAATATCCTTGTGGCCAAGAACCAAAATCATTATAATTAACAATGAAAAAGAACAACAAATCGTGCGAAAAACACAGACCAAAAAAGTTAGTTAAAAATTATAATAACTGTTAAATGTGACGTTATCACATTACAACTAGATCTCAAAAGTAAATCAATTATTACTGAATGTCAGAATATACAGAACACAAAACAACAGGAATACCAACTACAAAACGCACTAATAAAAAATGGTGTTACACATCAAGATACAAAAAAGCCATAAAAACAATCAAGCACAAGTCAGACGACGACAACGATAAAAGTATCACCAGAATATGTCTGCCATATGTCAAGAGCATAGATAAAGTAGATAGAGATATAACATAGAAACGATATTTAAATCACCTAGAAAGATCCATAACATTTTCAGAAACTCTAGAAGTAAAATTTATTTAGAGACAGGGCGCACGCAACGTCCCATGCGCTAACTGTGAACAGTCCTACATAGGCCAAACAAATAGATAGATGTGTTAAAAAAAATGGACATATAAATGTTATCTCTAAAAACGAAGTATTTTCGTAGTTACCACAATACGCCAACATTACCGGACATACAATAGACTTAGAAAACGCAGAATAATAAAGGAAACTAATTAAATATGAAAACAGTCAAAAAGTTTATATAAACGAGCTGACGGACACGATTAGCCACAACATGGAGGCCACTGCTGATTAATAAAAACACAAAGTCATCAATTATCCCTGAAGTAAAGGAAGAACAGATACAAGCAAAAACCATCAAAATAAGCGCATTTAGCACAGTCATACACAAAACCAACCAAATGTGACCGATAAATCAACTAAACGCAACGAGTCACTATATAAGGACCTACAAAAACATCAAACGCAGTACTACTGTAATTAGAAGCCAAACAAAAGAATCCCAGTTACTGTCCTAATGATGGCAAGTATGATTTTGCTTAAGCGTCGAAATGAAAGTCCTTCTCAGAACCAACGCATAATGCGAAGCAATATTATTATCGTTTTCGATAGAGAATTAAATTCTCTTTAAACCTATATAAAATATCCCAATACCTAAATGCGGTAGTTTTTTAGTTATTTGCCATTTTTCTTGTCAAGAAATTTCACATACATATTGTAGTAAAGTAACTGTGCGGCTTGTTTGTTATCATAGAAACCAGATAAATTTTGAGGTGTGTCAGTGATAATAATTTGGCATTTTGATTTGTCGAATAGTTTCCTTAGTTTTCATTAGATATATGTATCATGTGCCTTTGCAGTGTTTGTGAAGTATTTACTTTATTGTGATAGTGCTAAGAATGATCAAGTTAAGTAAACGTGAAAGAATTGAAATTCTTTGTATGCTCAGTTTTGGAGATAGGGTGCACACCCAAAAAGAAGTAGATCAATTATTCAGTGAAACTTATCCTAATAGGCAACCTATTTGTCAAAGCACAGTGCGTAGGATTGCATCTAAATTCAGAGAATTTGGCCGCGTTCGTGATCTTGCTAAAAAAGATCAACTTAACGTTTTGTTAGTAGTAGAGGATAATCACCACACCACGCTTTTGAAAATTGCTTCTACTTTTAATTTGGTATCATCCACCATCCACAAGGTGCTGAAAAAAGAAAAGTACCATACGTATAAGGCGTGCCTCGTCTAGCAGCTGTCTGATGACAACTTTGATCGCAGAAATCAGATTTGTGAACGAATTCAGGCATTATGTTACAATTTTGTAAAGAATATAATTTTTTTCTGTTGAAGCTACCTTCCTTTTAAATGGTAATGTAAATAAACAAAATTGTCGTTATTGGGCTGTAGAAAATTATTATTGATGATGGAGAATCACAGTCAAAGACCTGAAAAAGTGAATGTGTGTTGCGGTATCGTTGATGGAAGAATTCTATGGACTTATTTTTTCGACGAATATTTAACCGGTATGATGTATTTAGATTTTATTTGAAACAACCTCATCCCCGGACTAATAGCTTTGTGCCCAAATCCAACCGAAACTAATCTTCTCAGCAATAACTTCTTCTTTCAGCAGGATGGGGGACCTCCGCATTACGCAGACCCTCTCCGAGCCTACTTAGATGAGGATTTGCCAAATCGTTGGATAGCAAGAAGGTGACCGTTTAATTGGCCAGCGAGATCGCCAGATTTGACACCCCTAGACTACTTTTTATGGGAACACTTAGAAACTAACATATACCGTAAGCGGCCAGTGAATATGGAAATTTAAAAGACAGAATTCGTACAGAAATTGGATGTATCTCTCCAGAAGTTATCAACAATGTGTGAAGAGAATGTGTTAATCACCTTGGTTACTGTCGGATTGTCAATGGTGCACAGTTTGAACACTTAGTCTAGCTACATTTTATAATTTAGCATTGTCAATAAATTTTATGATTATTAAATTTCAATGTCATTTTTCTCGAAAATTTTCTTGTCAACTACATCAATTTTAATCTTGTTGTACGTAAACAAGGTGTTTAAGATTCTGTAATAAAAAATAGCGGTTGCTATTTAAGAAAAATATCCATGACGTCTTAATTTTTTGAAAAATGGCTGAAAATCTTAAAAAAGGTATACAAAATGATGGAAAATTACTTTAGTCGTTTGACACTTCCGAGTGATCTTTCAGAAAAAATTTACACAGTATTTATCGAATTTATACGTTACTTTACGAAAGTATGTATCTCGCAGCATGTATCTCGGAGCAGAATCACACAGTAACCTTATTTTTAAGTTCCACTTCGCTGAAGTCTTAGCAGACGTATATTGATTGAGTAAAAGGCTACTCTAAAAGCATTGTTTCATCGATAGATAGTGATTTGGCTGGCTCATAATTCTCTAAAAAATTTTTGTTAAGTTAAGGAGAATCCTAATTTTACATATTGGATTATATCTTCTGTACTTTCAGATTTTTGATTTGCATTAATTATCGTTAAAGTCCAAAAAAACTTCAAAATTAAAAATTTGCCACGACTGACAGTTTCGAAACATCCAGGTGTATTAGTTAACTAAAAATAATTGTGGAAATAATATGCTTCTGCCGATTTTTGACAAAATCACGTTCCCGTCTCTTTTAGTCTTTGATCCGCCGCTGTAAAAATAGATGATATCAGAAATTTCTGCAAATAAAATCTGGCTGTAATTCTAAAATTTTTTCGACACTTTCCTATTATATGCATACCTGCATATTAGTTGAAGGAACATGTCATTTCTATAAAAGCACTACTTAACAGAAATTAAATAACAACAATTACACAACGAAGACTAAATGACATAAAATAAAAAGAACTCAGATTAAGAAATGTACATAATTGTAGATTTATTATCAAACTGTCACATAATATAAAATTTATTTTATGGCAATGCCATCAATCACTCGAAATAATTTATTATGAAAAGTAAGGGATTTTAAGTATTTAAAGATAATTATTTTTCTTGATAACGGTTATGTGTTGGTTGAAAACCCAACAGGCATTTTTTTTATAAAAGATGTGCACTTTTAAATGAAAGCATTGGAATTAAAAAAATTTACTCACAGTAAAAGTTCTGGACCTCAAGTGAGACCTAACCTATAGAAATGCATGTTATAAATTATTCATTAAATTCATATTTTAGAAAAACGACCACATACCAGCATACAAAATTCCATTAAAATTTATCGGGCCTTTCCAGGGTAATTAAAACGTCAAAGAAAACTTTGTCATCTTTGGTGGCTTATAACTCAAAAACTGGAAACATTTTACGTAGCTTTTTTTTAGTTCATAAATCTGTAATTAAGCAGCCATTTTTTTTGGGATTATAGCCAATAGTAAGGTTATGTAAAAGAAAAAACTAATAGATGAAATCTAATTTGCTTTTTACTTGCTTCATTAAGTAAGCAGTTTCATATTAGACATTGCTTAGGTTTCTGAAGTTTCGAGCATGACAATGTTCTTCCTCAAAAAATCTAAATTAAAAAATCCTAAGCAATACCGTATAAAACAAATTAGTTAGTGAAATGAGTAAAAAGCAAATTCTTTTTTATTATATATAATGTCACCACTGCCGCAAAAAATTACTGCTACTGAAATCTTCTGTCTGAGAATGAGAAGTACTAAGTCTGTCCTATATGAAATTTACTTCCCCATTGTCTGGCATTTCAGTCACTTTTATTGTTGTATTCGAAAAATTCGCGATCTATAATTTGATCTAGTACATCAAGTGACACATGCGATAGCAAAATTTTTATAAAATTACTTTTACACAATATCTACAGATTCACAAAAATACTTAAATTGTAAATGTTGATTTCTCACGGCTATGAACTAAAATTAATATTAATTGTGTATAATTAAATTCTTAGCAAATATAATATATTTATAAATATAAATATATTTAATTAAATGCTTACAACATGAATAGAGAATGAATATACTTATAAATAGTATACTTATTTCCCTCATGTCTGCGATGAGCCCGCGTTTAGCTAAGGATTCACATCATCGCAGAGATGAAAGAAATAAGTCTGTCACGTTATCATTTATAATGAAAGTGTAATTTGGAAGAATTTGATTTCGGACTGGTGTTCGTGTTCCTGAGTAGCTTCGTCGGTAGAGCGTCGGCACGGTAAGCCGAAGGGCTTAGGGTTGAGCCCCAGTCCGGGACCAAATTTTTCTAGAAATATTAAATTAATATTAATAAAATAGTTTTACATCCTATTCCTTTTGAAAAAAAAAATTAAAATTTTAGTGTTTATCAAAGAAAGGCGCATTTTCAATGATCATGCCAAACAACACTTTATAAGCTCTAGATTTTTGTTTTCAATTGAGCTATTTTCTCAGTCTACTAATCAGTTAATTATAGCAGCTATTATCTGAAGATATTGCAATAGTGCAAACCATTATTTTCTGGGAATGTTTAGTGTATTTATAACAATGCACTTGTATACCAGAAAACTTCGTTTAGTTCTCCAAATGCATTTTACTTATTTTGTGAAGGCCAGTAATGATTTTTGCGAGATTATGGTATCTTTTTCCCCAGAGATAAATCTGGTTCACCGGTGCAGTACTAGGTTTTTACAAGGACCTGTAATTACATATTTTTTTTGTATTCACAATAGCTGCGCATCGTTGTTAATTTATCTTGTAATTATATTATCTTTACACTCATTATTTTGCATGCTTGGAATCAATAATTTGGTTATGATTACAATTTGCCTTATTTTGAAGTTGCCTTATAAATCATTGAGGTTGCATACTAAATAAACTATTTTTAATAAAAATGCACGTTCGCTGCTATACTTTCATGTATTGTTATCTCTTTTTAAGTTCCTATATTAAAGATGTCAACGTAAATTGTTAAGGCTCCTCTACAATAGATTAGATAACCCAAAATGCAATAATCAGATATCATTAATTTCTAATAGTTGCATTTATAATTCTAGAGTGAGCTGTAGAATAGCATCGATTTATAAACAATAGTTTTATCCACATGTTTTAATTAATTACGCAAGCGTAATATTTAAAAAATAGTATTTAGCATTTTCTCAATATTACGCTTTCGCATTAATTAAAAAATGTGGATAAAGCTATTGCTCATAAATTCATACTATTCCACAGGTCACTCCAGAATACTTTTTAAAAATTTTAATTTCAACTATTAAAAAATAATAATTTATAAGTATTGCATTTTGGGTTGCTTAATCTAGTGTAGAGGAGCCTTAAATTAACATTGAAGATTTAAAAATTGCAATGAGGCTATCTTATTTAATTCATAAAATAATAATAATAACATGAATAGTAACAATAAAAGTAATAATAATTATAATAATAGTAATAAATGTATTTACTTTAATCAAAATAACAAAAATACATACATGCATGTAAACAAACAGAATGATAATGTATAGTTAAATTTCACATGTTTAGTATGATGACAAAAGCCAGCTCTCCCATTCAAAGCTTGACAAAAACAAATGGAAAGTAATGATAGAAAAAATGTATAGGTAAGGACCATAAGTATATAGTTGTTAAACATTATTATTGCGTAATTATTCTATAATACAAATAATTTAAGTAATCGAATAGTGATTAACCCTATTATTGTTGTTCCAAAAACAACGTTCGTTATGGAAAACTTTTGCATTGAAGTGTTTTATTACTATTGGAATAGAGTTGACATCTTTAGCAATATTTTACCTTAAAGGTGGATCTTATGCTGAGCGAATGTTGCTAGATAATATAAATTTCGTAGATTCAAAACGAAAAGAAGAGGATTTTGTTAAAAATCGTTTTGTAAAAATAAAAAAACCATAAAACTCTTCAAATAAAATGTAACTTTACCATAACGATTAAAAACAAGTAATATTTAGAAGAATAAGATTAGTTTTATAAAAATTGTAGTGTGAAATTATAATCAAGCAGTAATGTTATTATCCTACATTTTATTATTAATTCTGAAACTTCCACTAATTGTTGCACAATTTATTTGATTTGCAAGATCTCAACGATGTGGAAAGGCAGAGAATTACTGGATTAGGTTAACCAAAAACAACAGCTGTCTAATGATGAGCTTTGAGGAAATCAATACATTACAATGGTTAAACTGATAAAACAGCTACCATGAATTACAAAGATAGTGTTAAGTGAAGGTACAAAGATTGTATGAAATAAATTTAAAAGAAGGATTAAAGCTACACAGAAAGCATGTCAACGGGTGTATAGGGCAGTTTTTACTTACATAGTCCAGATGACCGTGAACGAGTTTCAGAAAGATCAAAAGAGCGCTTTGCACAATGTTCTTTTGCTCAACAAGGTACTTTTTAAGATGACTCAACTATACTATAGGTTGAGTATTCATTTAGTAGTCATACGAAACTACTTTAGTTAGACTGTGCCATACCTTACAAGCTACTTATTGGTGACGAATTCATTTTCATACATAATAATAAGCGTTCTCGGCTAATCCATTGTGTTATAGATTTATTAGATCGGCCGTAATTGAAAGGTTGCTCTCATCGGCAAATGATATACAGTGTTGCTTCGCTGACCTAATTTGGCAGCGTGATAATTGCTCTAGTTACGTTTCACTTAATTGTAACCTTTTATTAGATTGCTAAGCAAACTAATTTCAGGTCAGTGTTATTTAGCACAAACCTAAGGATATAAATTACCCTTAATTTTCTTTACACTTTTATTACGGTAAATGTTCACCTACCTGCTTGTAGGGAATGCAAATTCTTTAAATTTTAATTTATTTATAAAAATGTTTTTATTTGTAAGTCCTTCCAAAATGCGACAAGTTCTTTACCATTAATTAACAAGAGTCTTATACAAAATGTATTTATTAATTACATATAAATATCTTTCAAACAATAAATGCAAAAATGTTACAATTACGTACTACAAAGAAAATAATTCTAAACTAGTTTGTTATTACAACCGAAAGTCATTTAGCTTGTCTATGACTAGGGTAAAATCCCTCTCGCTTTCGGGTGTAATCCTTCGCTATTGTGTAAACAATTATGTTTACCCTTGAAAATATATATTTA
>JAHWXV010474690.1:0-13616 GCA_024586415.1 Phrixothrix hirtus | reverse complement strand
GTGGTTGTGAAGGTGGAGGTTTGTTAGTGGTTTTGCCTACCCCGGTAAGGGAATGGCGTGATGGGTAGTAGTAGTAGCAGTAGTATAAATGATAACTAATTCCTGTAAGAAGGTATAGTTTATCATAACGTATCTAGATATAATAAAATAAGATTTACATAAAAAAATCGAAGATAATGAACAATAAAATGTAGGACATACAATTTCAAAGTTGCAGGATCTCCGACAGATAATGATCGGGAGCGAACAGATACTATTTCTAAATCAAGAGGCCCTTGAATAATAGAAGTTGGTCGTAATGACCCCAAATATTATAAATTATTAAACGTTGACAAACGCTTGTCTTTTAGTTGTAGTCTTACGGACTCGTCCGGGAGTTCCACGTGATCATTGCTTTGCCCCAGCCGGAATAATAGAGCAAGGGGGTGGACATTGACGGAATTTAATTAGCGAAAGTTTATCACTTACTTGGTCATTTGAAGATTACGTTATTTTTGGAGAAATTGGATGACCCTTTCGGTTCCAATTGACAGGAAGTTGGAATTGACCCTTTACCAGAAATTCGCCCTAGGCGGAAACATATTAAGCGGAAGTTGAACGGGAGAGGGGCCAGAATTGGGATCAGTGTATGTTTTTAAGCTTGTTTCACTTCAAGCAGGAATAGTTGAATATATGTTTATTTAACAGAATGATTCTAATTTTTATAACATGTACCTCAGGATTTTAAGCCTTTCATAATTGTTTGTAAAGTGGAATTATATTATTTATAAGGTTGCAAAGCAATCTTTGACGTACGGCTTATATTGGTACTTTACCAATTGGATTTTATTAATATTACACGGAAATATATACCGGGTGTTTACAAATAAACGACCAAGGTCGTAGGATTTCCGGACGCGCTTACAACATCCAACGAGGGAGAGATTTTCGTAGAAAATCTATCACGAAAGAGCGCCAAAGACAACACGAAAGTAACGCGCAACAAGAAGAAGCCTAAAGGAATAGCGGTTGTAAACCAAAAAAACAAAGCACACAAAAGAAAACTAAAATTCAAAAGGCCAAGTCTAAAAACACAACAAAACTACAAACCAACTTAAGGTACTAGCTAAAATTAATCCGAAGAACAGTAAAAACTAAGTCCTAGAATTTACAAAACGAAACAAAAAACGACAAAAACAGACTACAAGAGTCCAAGAAAACAAAAAACAAAAGAATAGATCGTTGTATTCTAAACCTAATAAGTAAGCGTTAAATAGATAAATATTAACGTAAGTTTTTCCAAAGTAATATAATAATTGAAAGTCAAAAGTCGTAAAAATATTCAAATGTCAGATAATACCTGCGTATTTCGTAAGTAAATTACTAGATGGAAGGAAAGGAGCTGTTCAGAATTTGGAAGCACTCCGCCAAGAGCACGAACAAGGTCCCAGACAGAAGAAAAGGAAACTAGTTTTATTGGAAATAACAGGAATCTAAGAGATGCACTCTAAGAGGGCAGGCTGGGTTTCACGCGATCCACCCATTATGAGTCTCCCACAAAGAACACAAAACCAAAAATTTCAAACTAAATGTAGAAGAGAGAGAGAGAGAGGGCTAAAATTCCGGAAAGAAATTCAAAAATTAAATAGACTAAACCAGCAACGATTTACATAAGCAAAAATTACCTATTAACCGGTAGGAGAGGATTTTAAATTTTGCGTGCCAAATACCTTTGGACACTCCATAAGAATCGGTAAGTTCGTAGGTTTGATATGATACCTGTTTCAGAATAATAAACGGACCAAGAAATTTGGGAGTTAATTTAGCCGTAAAATATTTTGAAGCGTCAGAGAGGACATAGTTTTTTCGCCAGACGGTATCTTCGGCCGAAAATGTAGCGGGACAATGTTTTGTATCATAGTATTTCTTATTTTCATCTGCAGCCGCTCTTAAACGTTGCCTAATATTATTATGCAGTGTTGCCAAAGGATGTGATTTGTTCAGTAGAGGTTGCCTGTTTGCAATGGATACGTTATCAATGTCCTGTGCTTGATTATCAGGATTATATTCATGTTTCTGCCAAAATTTGCAAAATAAGGTGATACACCTAACACTTCGTTAGAGGCGGTGCGAATTGCGCAAGCTATTTTTGCCAAATATTTGTCCCAATGTCGGTGGTTGTCTTGGACATAAGAAGTAAGCATGGCTTTAATAGCATGGTTTACTCGTTCGGTTAGGTTAGCTTGCGCGTGACAAAAAGCGTTAAAATTAACTTTACAACTGTAAGATTAAGTCATTTGGGAAAATTCTTTGTTTCTGAATTTAACTCCGTTATCACACAAAATTATCTTAGGTATTCCAAACATTAAGAATACTTGTTCTTCAATGCGCTGTGTTACCTGAGATGCCGTAGTAGTACGAAGAGGGAAAAGCAACGGACATTTTGTAAAGTAGTCTACAACTACTAAAATTTATGTAAAACCTTGAGTTGGACGAGGTCAAGGACCAATTAAATATGTGAAAATCATTTGCCAAGGTTTATCAACTAAGGGCTGTCGAGTCACAAAACCAGCCTGGTTTTTCTGTTCTGGTTTTAGCGCTATACATATTTTGCAGTGATTGACATATTTCGTAACGGCATGCCTAAGTTTAGGCTAATAATATCGTTGGGAACGTTTGTCAAAAGTTGGTGGACGCCAATGTGGCCAGAAGTTAATACGTCATGGCATTGCTTTAAAATTTTTAAACGTTCTGAAGTCGGAATAACTCTTTTCCAATTGTCTGTATCATCACGTAAGTCTGGGTATTGAACTATTTTAATGCACCTCGTATATCGCATAAAATTAAATATTTTAAAATTCTACACAAATATAGAATTAGATTCAGTAGTATAGACGCTTACGTCAGCTTTGTGATTATAACATGTAGCAACATTGTATCCACGCACATTTTCAAGGGTAATTAATAGATCACTTGTTCACATAAAAATCCCAGTGGATAGTCGTTCAAGTAAATAATGTATCTTGTAAATGCAAAAACGAATATAATATTTATCAGGGCAATTGGAATATTAATTTACGCGACAGAATTAAAGATGCCAACGTTTTTAGAAATAAGAATTTTTCGTGGGAAGTATTGCAATAGTAGCAATTTTGGTTCAACCATCAAGTAAATAGCAGTGGTGTTTCAGGAGTGCCCAGTGATTTCTCTAATTTTTAGATACAATAATCTGTCCTTATTGAATTTATATTGTCGCCATCCAGCGCGTAGTTGTGATGGAAATCCCATATTTTAGGGGATGTTTAATCAATAAGTCTAGGAAGATAAATTTTTCGTCAGCGACCACCTTTAGGGTCTTTAAACTTATCAATCATTGAGGGAAACGCCTTCCGCTCCTAACAACTTTACATCAACCACCTCACCTGTAAATGAAAATTTCGATTACTTCACCGTTAAAAACCAGGATGCTCAGTGATCTTGCCTTATTCACAAATCCTTGACGCAAATTTAAGTTTTAAACAATAACAAATATTAATAAGGACGTTGGTTCCCGATTTAACTTTTTATTACGCCAAAGGAATTAAAGAGAAGTTCTATAATTCTTTTGGGATCGAAACAAATCAGTTTTCCGGCCCATCAATTATTGAATGCTTTAAATGAACCTTTTGTTGTGAATTATAAAATTTAGTCTAGTAATTTTAGTTTCATTTTAGTTTAATCAGTAATTTGTAACCAATAATTTGATTCTATGAAAGCTAGTATACTGTGTACCCACTGTTATGCTTGATTTCCTTTGTTTATATATATTTAATATCTATGTCAAAGCCATTAAGGTTTGTTGTCTAATGGTATTTTTAAATCCATCTTTAATTTAGTTTTCGTAAATAAACAAAAACCACGATTGCTTTGGTTAATGTAAAAATTATTTTTCCGATTTTATTTAGAGAATAGTTATTTATTTTCGAATTTGACCTCGTCTCTAGTGTACACGTGTAACTTGTGAATTTAAATATTATAGTGTGTTTTGTGCTCAACTAATCCTTTTATTTATTTTAAACAGCATTTATTACTTAATATTATCAACAGACCAGTGTAGGTCTGTCCAATTTAATTTATTTTGGTTCAGAATTTGTTATTTTGCAAAGAGTATGAGAAATCATTTGTTTCAAGTAAAATGTATAACGTTAACTAAAGTCCAATTGCCTTCAGCACTTTTGAAATAATTCATGGCAACATTTTGAATTTTGTGCCAAGATGATTCAACTTAAGTTTATCATAGGCAATTCATTATACTTTTGATATACAAGGTGTATCAATAATCTCGATTCATCTTTTATTTAACAATCATTAAGAAAAGATTTAGTTTAACCAGTTATTTACAACAAAGGGGGCTTCACTCCTGATTTTATAATTATAACTGGCGCTTCGCCTCATACGGAGATCTTAAATAAGAGAGCAATTTTAGCATTAGTATATTTCCTTTCAGTCTTATCCAACATCTGTAGTACCACTAGAGTGCATGTCTTCACATTTAAGGTAGGTTACTAACATCGTAATATACAGGGTGTTTCGCAAACATCGCCTGATTGTAGTTTGATTTGAGAACAGTGGCTCCCAACTTTTACGCAAATATCGACGAACCACACCTCGCTCTACTGAATCTTTGCTGGGCGTGGTTAAACACTCGTCATTTCTGCCACTTGCGTTATTGTCAATTTAACCTGTCACAAAATTTAAAAAGTAACAGTAAAAACAACACTATCATTGAAAACAAAGGGATTTGTTTTCGTACATAGGTAAAGAGCACTCAGTTCAAAACTTTCCCAAGAATACATATTCTCTTAGCTTACATTTAAATTTTATAGAATGACATTCTAATACTCGTAATTATTAAATTAAAATTTTTACATCACAAATTTTCCTTACGGAAATTCCAACCTCGAATACATTTTTTTTCCTTTTTCATTTAAATATGGCAATTATGATTTCTTGTATTCATAAACCTTATCACTTATATTGTCAATATCGTCTGAATACAGATGGAACCAAATAATGCCAACAAAGCTTAATAGAAGTTTAAGTAATGATATTCTTCAAAATTGAATCAAAGTGCAGTGGCAGTATGCCCCATAGTTTCTCTATTACTGATTGCATTTTATGCTTTATTGTTACTAATTTATTAAATGAAAGCTTTTGATTTGTTGTCGTCAATCAATCCTACATCGTTCTGACTATCATGTTAATGAACATCATCTACATTGATTATTAATTCTTAACTGTGCTGGTAACCTCTAGAGAACCCCACGCATTTTATTTTCCAATTAATGTGTAGTTTGCGCGACATATGGCGTGCACACTTCATGTATTTTTCATATAAGGTGTCACTTGTCAAAGTAAGTAACGGCGGTTTGAAGCTTTAGCATTTTTTCCAAAATAATCCAGGTTTTAGTTGCTTGAACCCCACGAGCATGTAAGTGTATAAAATTTTGATTTTTTCGAAATCAAGTTTTGTCTGATTTCTTTTCAAAAGCATGCAATTATAGCAATGGATCAACAAGTAAAGGCCTTACTGACGCTGAACTTGAAGCCATTATCAATGACTAGAGTTTGCATCTTTCGTAGATGAGAATTTATTCATCGCTAGTGATCATGATACGGAGTCTGCGATATCATCCGGTGGCTTAGAGGATCACGTTCCAGAGAGCGCAGAAGATGAAGTCACAAATAAAGATAAGTTTTATTACGGTAGAAAAAAAATTTCAAATTGTCTAAAAACTGGAAACGAGCTGCAAATATAATTTTCACTTGCCACTTTAAAAGGTATTGAGATGTGTAATGAGCCAGGAAACGTATTACGAGCCTAGAAATTATTTGTAACAGATCATATGCTAAATATTATTTTGGTACATACTAATGAAAAGATAATTATAAGATGAAATATGTTTAAAAACCCTTTCTTACATACACGAAAAACTTGGAAGTTATCGAACTAAAAGCCTTTATAGGTTTATTGTATTTATCAGGAATTATGAAGTCTGGGTTTGAAGATGTCGAGTTATTATTTGCGACTGATGGTACTAGACGGCAAATTTTTCGAACTACAATGAGTGTTTCCCGATTTCTGTTAGAGAATTAAGCGACAAGAAATGAAAGAAAAATATGACAAATTATTTGTTTATTACAAACTGTCAATCGCATTATTTGCCAAGTGAAAATATGACCATTGACTAAATGATGGTTCCATTTCGTGACATTCTCCTTTAAAACATATTTGCCCAAAAACTGTTATAAATATAGCATCAAAGTTATGTGTATCTGTGATTCCCGAACACATTATTTATGTGATGCTTACACAAGGAAAAAGAGTAAATAATAATTTATCTGTTCCAAGCAACGATGTTCTAAAGCTTATTCCACCTATTTTGAAGCTACCAACAGAAATGTAATTGTAGATAACTAGTTCAAGTCTATTGAGTTGTATGAAAAGTTGAGAGAAAAACAGTTTTGGGAACACTCAAAATCAATAAACCTCAGATACCCCTAGAATTTAAGCCGAATCGGAAACGTGTTGTAGGATCGACTATGATTGGGCATGCAAATGCCATTACTATTTGTTTGTACGTACCCAAAAAGAATCGTGCAGTTGTACTGTTATCTATAATACAAACAACGATAATGGTAATCCAGATCTGATCAACGACTACTACTGCTCCAAAGGTGGAGTTGACAGTCTGAACCAACTTTGGGCCAGTTATTCAATTGCTAGACGTACTCGAAGATGGCCGATAGTGTTATTTTTTGCCATTTTAAACATATCTAGTGGAAATAGTATGATTGTTCTTCAATCTCTTCCGAATGCAGAAGAAATAAATCGCAAAAAAATGATTTTGACACTTGGTAAAACTCTCATTAGGGAACACACGGAGCGTAGAAATTTGAAGTCTCTTCCTCGTGATCTCCAAGAGATTATTGTTGAGCAGTAGGCAAAAAAGTATTACAACCAATCCCTAATGCATAACCAACAAGGAAAGCCCGTTGCGGGTTATGCCCGAGGCAGAAAGATTGCAAAACCAAAAACCGTTGCGAAAAATGCAACACACGTATTTGTTTGAACCATTCCAAATTTGTTTGTGAAAAGTGTTTATAAAATTTATATAACATATAATCACATGTGTTTTTTAATATTCCTTTGAATAAAAAATTTTACATTTAAATTTTACATATTTGTAACATAATTTTACGTTGGGGTTTTCGAAAACTCACCAGCATGTAAACGTAAGTTGAATGTACCAGCATTGTTAAGGGTTAACAGCTTCACTGCAATATGGACTAACAAGAAAATATCCTGAATAGTCCCTTCAGATTTTGATGAAATTTGGATATGCTTTTAGATAACTAAACTATAAGAAACCCTTTTTCTTTATCTGCAGTAAGGGGCAAGCATCGCCCCTAAAATTGAACCTATTTTGAACCTCATTGAAAGCTGGTTTCACAAGCCAATTTTAATGAACCAAACATAAAAGTATTCTCCATAATAAGGAACAAACACACGATATTTTCATTCTAATATCTTACTGTGAGGATGAAAGCCACCCCTGAGAAGAATTAAAAGTGAAAAGTGTACCCTCAATTTGTCACAATATTCTGGTACTTCGTACTGACTAGAGTTCTTGACGTAAGATATTTTGTGTCAATGCGACTTAGCTAACCTGACTGGCTCGGCAGCTCTAGCTAAAAGTGCAAGAAACATCTCAAGGGATTCGCTATTTAACTTTTAACCCCCTGTTTTAATTTACGAAGACAACGTTATAAGGTTTTTCAACCTTATTACGATTCTATGCTACGAATTCTATTTATGACCTGTATATTTTCATTTCGATATAATTTATTCAATGTTATGATTTAAACCGGATCTTCAATAAAAGGGTAGTTATTACTTTCTCTTGCCTATATGAAGTATAGTATAGAGAAGGTATTGTTTTTGTCCAAAATTTTCGATGCCGAAATTTTAGTGGAAATACATGCTTTGGACACACCTGAGTCCGAAAAACATGTAAATATACAAAATTTTATATATGTTTTTATCTTTCCTCGCACGTTACTGCAAAAATTTCACTAAAATCCAATAACCGGAAGTGCCACTTTACTCTTGTCATTTTTTGGTTTTTCGCGATTTTCTCGAAATTAGCTATAACGATTTTTTAAAAATTTATTGCGTTTTTCAGTTACTTAATGAGCTTTCATACGATTAAAACAATTTCTCAAAAAAAGTCCGTAAAACGAGTAACCGGAAGTAGTCTTACCATTATGTATGGCTAAAATAACTATGAAAATGATAGTTCTAAATAAATGAAAATTTGTATATGAGATCCCAACTACCTTTGTATGCTAAATCAGGAATTTTGTTAGAATGGAATAACCGAAAGTACAACTTTATTTCTGCTATTTTTAGATATTTTTGGAATTCTCGGTTTTTCTCGATTTTCTTAACATTGGCTATAGCGATTTTTTAAAACTTATTTCGTTTCTTACCCATTTAATGACCTTTCATATAGTTTAGGCCGTTTCTCAGAAACATTTCCGCAAATTGAGTAACCGGAAGTACCTTCATCGTTAACTCAAAGTAAAATAACTATGAAACTAAAAGTTCTAGCTGAATCAAATTTATATTTGTGGCAGCAACTACATTGGTATTCCAAATGAAGAATTTAGTTAAAATCGAATAACCGGAAGTTTCACTTTATTTCTGTCATTTTTATATATTTTCCGAACGATTTTTTTAAAACTTAGTAAATTTTTTGGTTACTTCATTCCGTTTTACATACATCCAACTGCATCTCTAATAAATTTTCAAAAGTTGAGTAACCGTAAACAGTTGGTGTATTAATTGCTAACAACATATCTCAAAAACTAAATATGATATATGAATGAAATTGTATATTAAGTTTTTTATCTTTTGCACATGAGATGTCAAGAATTTAGATAAAATCGAATAACCGGAAGTTTCACTTTATTTCTGTCCTTTTTAGATATTTTCCGAATTTTTGTTTTTCGCGATTTTCTTGAAATCAACTCTAACGATTTTTTTAACGCTTAGTAAATTTCTTGGTTACTTCATTCCATTTTACATACATCCAACTGTCTCTATAATAAATTTTCAAAAGTTGAGTAACCGTAAGTAGTTAGTGTATTAATTGCGAACAACATATCTCAAAAACTAAATATGGTATATGAATGAAATTGTATATTTAAGTTTTTTATCTTTTGCACATGAGACGTCAAGAATTTAGATAAAATCTAATGGCCGGAAGTGCCACTTTATTCAAGCGATTTTTAAGTTTTTTCGCGATTTTCTCGAAAACAGCTATAACTTTTATTTTTAAATGTGCTACGGTTACAATGTATTCAATGTCCCTTTATGTGAACTTAACAGTTTTTCTGAAAGAATGCGTTGAAGCAATTTATCAGAGAAAAAATAGTGAGCAGCCTTTCGCCTGTCCAGTAACTTGACGGGTGACCGTTACAATTATCGTTTCCAAAATAAACCTAGACAATAATCTAATCATTTGTGGACACTATTGGCATATCTATGTGTGTAAGAGAAAGTTGTGTGTTGTTTCACACCAAATTGTTTTTATAGATGTATTTTGTAAGTCAGTTTCATTATCTACACTATACATTCCGTAATTCTATCGTACTCTGTAGTTTTAAGCTACTAAATTTACTATGCATTTCATGCTCGTGTTTAATCTATGATACGAGATGGTATTATAAGTGTATGGTTAGGTCTCATTTCGCATTCAAAAATTAATATTGATGCATAAATGAATTTTTGAAGTGATACTTAGGTAAGGAAATAATTGGCAAGGAATATTCTTTTTATTATGCCTTTTTTCAGGATACGAAATATAGAGTTCAGGTGGACACGCCCTAAAAGTCTTTTTATTCCGTACTACTATGTGACTATGTGCACAACAGCGGAGTTGTCCTTTTGTTATGTAAATAATCCCCTCTGAGGCCTCTAAAAGAATAAAAAATACATCGAAAGTTGTTCTGAAGCCTCGCATGTGTCCCCATATATCTATGGCAATCGTATTACAACAATCGGAGGTGCCCTTATAGTATTAAAAGAAAACTGGGGCTTCTATGATCATAATGAAACGAAAGTCGTACTGAATCAATGCAATCATACGTACATCAACCACCGACGAGGAAAGGGATTAATGGGATATATGATCGGCAGGATATAGCTTTAGGTAAGAGAGTTAACAAAACTATGATTGTTTATGTGTTTTCTGCTAGCTTTTTTAGTCATTCCGTTAACTTGATTTTTTGAACCTATTTTTCAGAGAGTCATTATTATATATTGGGAACTTATAATGCCATCTCTTTATATTGCATTTTTATTAAATAATAAATTTAATAGATTTTCATTAAATTATACCCTTGTACACTAAGGGGATATTTTGATTTAAAACTTAAATAATTTACAATTCATTTTTATATTAGGTATCTATTTAGAATCTGTTCAAGTGGAACATCACTGATTGGATTTGTATTTATTTACTATTTCTGACCCTGTCATGAAAGTACATTGTACTCATATTCCTTCAATCATAGGTTATTTCAATTTAACATGAATTTGAATTTATTTTCTATTTAATTCTCTATTAATGATAAAATACTTTAATTAAAATCGTATTTACATTTTATTCAAAGAATTCTTTCATGAGTTATGTTTTAATTATAATTTTTAACTACATGTAATGTTTTACAATTTAGGTTTCATTATTTAAATTCAGTTCTTAAGTATGTTCTACCATTCTTATTGTAATATTAATTGTCTGTACTGGTATATTTTGATACAGAAAATATAAACGTCGATTTGATAATTAATTGATCGGGAAAACGCGACAAATTATAAATAATATATTTAAAAAAAGATGCTATAGAGAACACTAAAACAAAATCGTATTTTTGAAAAACGGTTGTAAACCAGGTTTCAACTCTCCACCTGTACTAGGACTGGAAATCTATTCTATATAGTCTTTTTATAGAAATCGTTCATTGCTTATTATGACTACAGCTTGCTTATACATGTTCCTTTTGTACTTAATCACATAGGGCTAAGTCGCCCATTCATAAACCGTGTTATTACGCATGCAAACAGTAACTATAAAACCATATACACGTTAGTCACTGACTAAGCGACTTGGATGGCATCTAGGTCCCATTTTATTATACATATTATACAACTTTTATTGCACCGCTGAATAATTGTTACAGTTGACGGATTTTGTTGCTTTCATAACATGGCCATCGAAGTGTGACTATAGTAAGCACCTTCTCTGTATCTAACCCGACTTAATCAAAGTAGGGACGAGCAAAGGGCGTGCTGTATCTTTTAAAAAACATACATTTTCTCTTCTAATTTTACAACTAAAATTTCATACCAATATTTATGAAATACAAATCGTACCTAAGGTGGTTAAATATTTTGAGTCGGTCATGCACACACTGAGCAATAAACGCTTACTTTACGTCAAATTTAATGAACTTTCAGATTTTCTATTGAAAAGATCAATTAACTTAAATGGTCGTATCTTTACATGACACACAGTAAAAGTTTCCAATACTTTATTGATTAAGAACTAATTTCAAAAACTGGAATTCCTTGCACACCTAACTTTCAGTGTTGGTAAAAACCTCCTCTTAAGGATGCAATTTTGTATCATCTCATTACATTTATTGAATGATTTGTAGACTTTAATTTAATCTAATGTATAAAACCTCATATTTAATTATTAAATTAATATGAAAGTTTATGAACTTATAACAGTAATTGGGAAATCTAAGTTAGTAATAGCTAAATGAAGTAAAATTGGATTTTATTCTTCATTTGATTCATATAAGAATATGTGCATATGCTGTAGGTAAATTTATACTTTCGCTTTTTAACTTCCTAAATTATTTAAAATGCTAAACTTCTAATAACTTGGAGAACTATATTGGTCGAAAATAGTTTTTAATATACAAAAAATCACTTAGGTTAAATGTGATTCCATAAGACCATCGGTTTACAACAAAGCCGGTTATTTTGAAAATAAAATGAATTGAATCCAAAAATAACGTTAAAGATTCTTTATTAAAGATATAGTTATTAAATTATACCTGATAGTTTCAAGAACGTCTAATTGTCATCATCAGAACGATTTGTTAATAGTAATAATAGCGATAATAGTATTTACTTCCAAACTTATAAATTGTATAGGGCATTTGAATTAAATAACACAATATTTAGGTAAAGAGCAAAGTTATTGAAATAAGTATACAAAATGACGGGTTAGTTTGTAAAAGCCTTTATCTAATGTCAAACGTCTTAACATAAGTCTAAAAGTTATTATATTTGCGCATGTTTTGACATAATAGGTTGGAAAATTAAAATCGTGAAGGTCTAAAGTATTTGACGACTTTGCGGTAAACTTACATCCATCAATTGAAGCGCAAAAATAATTTTTATGCCTAGTATCACATTCATATTACAATATCACAGTCGTTTTAATAAATGTAGGTATGTACCTCAAAGATACATAAAGATAGTCAGTATATTCAGTTTTGAAAAGAAAATGGCACTATTCTATTCTATGTGATAAACTATAGTTATTATACACATCAGTTTCTTTAGAGCAAAAAAATAAAATTGACAGAAATTTTTCTATGTTATAAGCAAAGACGTTAACTTAGTCTACTGTTAGCGTGAACGCAATATAGAAATGTTAGGCTTTGAGCTAGTACACGGATTAACCATTTAAAAATAAACGTAAAGGAAAACGACTTCTCATAGTGTATAGTAAAACTAATAGTGTCATCTAAATAAATGCCTAACAATATGATATAATAACATGTTATCAAATTAGTTGGATAAAAACTTCGTGCAGTTATTTTGAAATGCTTGCTAAATTAATAGGTAACTGCTTTACACATACAACAGATATAAAGATTTTAATAAATAAATCCATAACGATCTTCTGCAATTTTAAATTTAAATAAATTTAAAAAAATGTTTTCAATAAAAACACATAAAAGAACTTGGTTTTCTGATTGCTGCTTAATTTATATAACAAAGATGTTCTACTTACATTTACTGTTTTTGATAATGGTGGTAACTAGGTACAACAAAGCGTTAAATATAGGCAACTTTAACTGGAATATATACAGTACTACATATACGTTTAGGTAAATTATAATTATCAACCTTTTTGAATGCACCTCGTATGCTTTGCAACCTGTAACCTTAAACATCGTCATTTACTAATCTCAATTTAAAACGAACCAATTCTTGGTATTTAGTCTACAATAACAAGTCTTATTTTTAATTCCATCAATTCCAAAAGCATTTTAAATAATTTTAATATAACAAATAAAATCTTTGTTGTTGCCTCATACGAATAAAACCCCACGTTATTTATTTATTTCAGTTTTATTGGGAATAACTCCAAATAAGAGATAGGATTTTAAAATTGTTAGCTAAGTTAATTTTAGATTAAATTTGCGTAGATGGCGCAATCGTTAATTCTCGTTAGCATGCATGATATCAGCGTGTTGCTATGTAAGATCTGCAGGCGGGGGATTTCTGT